>JAGDQP010005759.1:2805-76155 GCA_022664845.1 Lepisma saccharinum | reverse complement strand
CATGGCGCACCATAAATTAGATGAAATGTATTTAATACAACTAATATGTTTTTCTAACATCTTACTATTCTGAAGCAGGAAGTGCAGCTGATGATTTCCTGATATTTCATAGTACGTATTATTATACTCGTACGTAACGCTGAAACTTTCTGCTTAGGAAGCCATTTTGCTTATACTAGCACTTCCGGCTCAAATAGAGCATGAGATACATTGGCTCGAAAAAATGGCGGCGGTTCAGTGTGAGCAGAAAATAGTCAGTGGAATTCAAAGGACAAATTCACTGAGCGCTCATCGCTTTGAATGCCTCCATTGTTACGTCTGAACGATGATGTACCACGGCAAGCTTTCTACAGTGGAATGGAATAGGAACGGTTGCGGTCAGTGCCTCTGTTCAATGTATTGTCCCTGCTTTATGGGACAGGGAATACGTGAACATTTTGTAAACCTTATATTTGCCCTGATGAGCGGGACACAAACACGAGCCGTCTCCCCTGTTCTTATTTTATGTTTGCGATCGTAGCTCAACCTTACAAACACAGAGAGACTCACATGATGATATTCTTTCAGGATATTATGTACGTTCTATGAACTGGATTTGAAATACACTTGAACGTTCCTTGTTCTTTTCAATTTCATGTTATTTTGGTTGATACATTACGTCTTGTGAATTCAACCGTCATTTTTTATTTCTAGTGTATTTTAGTCAATAATAATATGAACGATTTTCGGTTCAATAAGCTGTACAGTTCTAAATGTTGACAACGTTCCATGGCCCAGACGGGATTCTTCACCGAAGGAAGCACCGTGACCCGTGCACTGCCCACCCGACCAACGGGATCACCTTTAACTTACACTGCATCTGTTATTCACATAATTACCGCAATTCCAGTGAGAAATGACACATTGCCTCATTTATGACATCAGCTAACTGCTCGTTGAATTATTGTTACTCATACTTCTGACAGTGATGTAATCCCGTATGATTTTTTTAAAATCACTCCGTATATGGAATCTATTTGAAATATCGACATGCGGTAAATGAATTATTGTTACCTTTCTAGAAGAAGTCGTCTCATTTTGCTGTTTTTGATCCACCTTTAAGTGAAAGAATTTTTGGGAATCCCTTGGTTCATTTAGAAAATTCCTTGCGCCCTGCTTGAAGAACTTTCAAATATGATGTTTCGGATAAACCAGGTGTGACTTCCTCTAATATTTTCTGAACCGCCTTCTCTCTCCGATTTTTCGTATTCGAACTAATTCGCTTTGACGTTCATTTTCCCACGCATTCGGCAGCCTATTATAACTCCGAAAGTACTGAATATTCATCACCCGTTTCTATAGTCTTTTTTTTTTAGTTCGATCTTAGGTACTCGCCCTACATTTTTGAATGTATTAATCAAACCCCTTGTAGGTATGTCCTTCATATTATTCCCATATGTTGTACATCATCGGCTTCAAATGCCTCACAGACAAAACGAGAATGATCTAAATCTAGGAGAATTCGGAGGCAATTTTAAGAGAGTACATTGGCTAATTCAAACACCCAAAAAGTGCAGATCCAAATATCGGTATATGTAGTGCAATTTCTGGATCATCATGCAGAATAATTAAGCACAGATGATACAGGCTTTCATATTCAACAAGGTTTACAAGCTGATAATTACAACTATTATTTCATTGCTCTATTAAACACAGTCACGAGTGCAATTACACATAAACGGTTTATCACTGCTTTCATTGGCTTGCCATTGGATAAGAATCACAAGATAAGTTGTTGTTGCACCAGCCACCTGAAACAAATAGACATAAAATATCATGAATATAATTTGTTTGTTTCTATTACCACATGGGAATCTAATACGAAATAATAATAATTAATTAATGGCGGGACTTAGCCACACGCACATTTAGACCACTCAAAATATTTAAAATTAAATTACGACAGGTTTCGTTATGTAAACGAAACTTAAATCTGTTACGGTAAATCTTTTTAATTCAGTTTAATGATTCTTTCATTCAGAATCAGATCCGAGATTTGTTTCAAGAAAATAGTGGGAGTATGGCAAGTTTGTGCCAATGGTAGTTGCTTGTGTTTATCCATACTGTTGGCACGGGTCATAAAGATTGCATATGTTCTAGGCGAAAGTCAGGTATATTATTATTCGAAAAGTGAGAAAGATAAATATTTTAAGGAAATTTCACCGTGAAAGAAGTTTTTGCCGACCAGGCAGCCGTGTGGTCTGAGGCGTTAGGCCAGCGCAGATTAGAATGCTGCCAGGGGCATGGATGTCTGTGGATTTTAACTAGCAGAGCCTTAGGAATATGACCGTGACGGGCCGAAGTCAAAACTGACTAGAATGGTCCATACAAAACAGAGTCTAATCGTTTTTTGAAAGAAGTTTATGTAAAAAGAAAGTTTCTGCTATTTTTACAAAATGTGGAAACAGTTTTACTCGCTGGTGAATAATAACTATTTCTAGTAAAGATGGAGCTCCACAAATAGGAAATTTCACAATTACCAAATGCTTATAACACGAAACTACATTGTTCACTGGAATCGGTTAATTCGGTATGGAAATGTTCTTCAAGGTGGCAGAACCAACTATTCTTCCTAAAAGTGTCCTTTAAATTAATTTTTGTTTGCTTGCATAATTTATCTATGCAGTTTATAAAAGCAATCCAAAGTTTCTAATTTACACTGTTCCAAAATATGAATATAGCAACAATAATGAACAAATATAATTAATAGAATTATTATGTAAATAAAGATACTAAAAACATGTCTCTTTATTGGAAAATGTTCAAGAGAAAAACCCAGATTGAATTTAAGCATTGATCGTCAATTGATTCAACTAGAGGCTTTAAAAATAATGCAATAACACATTGTAATGTTCTGTAAGTTCTGAGCAAATGAATAAAAAAATAGTAGTGTTCAAAGATGCATTTTCCCAAAATAGGTCCATGTAAAAATAAGCAGTACCGGTATTTCTTGCAGCATAGCGTATACAACTTAAACCCAATGTTGACACAACAGACATTACATTTTATGCATATAAAGATGCGAACTTTTCGATGGGACTATACAACAAAGCTGTATTCACAAGGTTAGTGTCGAACATTTAAATATCGCCTTTTTTGTTCCTCAAGATTTTTTAAAAGCCTTTCACTTGATCCACTTTAAATAATTCTAACTACATTTCCATCCAGGATCCCACGACCAGGCTACTTACACTCCGTGGATTGCTAAAACCGCAGTTGTCAAACATGATACAGGTAGTAAAAAAAACATACTGAACACAATCATTTTTCTATTTGTGTAAGACGTCCTTTTCGCCAGACCTACCTAGTCAACTGGGTGTCAACTAACATTTAACAATACTGGAGACCTGACAGGTGATAGCTATAAGCATCAACATCATGGGAGGACTTGTCAAACGTTCAGATACCGCCTACTTTGTGCTTTCCAACAGAGAGCAAGACCAGTTCTATACGTGATACCCGAGACGAAACAAAAATTGTCTTACTTCTTATTTCTTCTGTGCGGACACGTGGCTAGTGTGCGGGCAGAAAAATGTTCATGTCGTGACGGGAGCGAGACGGCAAGAAACGATTCCCAAAAGTCGAGAAATTTTCGGGACGAAAAATTATCGGGAATTTCGACAAAAAGAAATAGAACTGTTGTCCTGGAATTCCCTTGTGTATATGCCGCGCAGCTGACTTCAAATGTTGCCGGAAGAGTGAGAAATGCACTTTATAGCTACAAATTTCCAACATCCTTAATGGTAAAACTGATGCGGCATACTATCATTAAAGACACCTTAACTATTAAAAATGCATATTTGAACACTGAGTACGCAAGGGATTCCCCAAAGGAAATAGAAGTTCTCAGAAATTATCTGAGGTAAAGGTGGATCGAAATGATAATGAATGGAATGAATTCCCAGCAGGAAACAATAATTCGTTTGCGACTTTTCTTCAGAGAATATCTGAGAATTGCCTACTTCCTTTGAGAAATCCATTGTGCACCGAATGCACAATTTTGAAATATACGAAATTCTATTATGCTGAACATTAATAAATAGGGGGAAGGAGGAGAGTAAATAATTTGATGTTTAAACTCAGTATCAGTTTTAAAACAAGAAATTATATCACTCATTTTATCATCTTTAAGATGCTTCCCATCAGCAATATTACAATGAATATTGATAATCAAATGGAATAAAGGAAGGAATAGTATATTCAACATAACTCTTTCCACTTTCTAATATTTCATTTCCAACAAATCCTAAAACCTTTCCAAATGTTTTTAATTCTATATTTTTATCCCGTACAGTAATTTCAACTCTATTTAATATTTTATTTTCAGAAAGTTATATATTTAAGAAAAACGAACAAATCTAAATAATATTGGCTCTTTGGTATTGTTATTTCTTCATCCCCGCATATAAATTGGTTATTGGTAATAATAGGTGTTAAATATGTTGTATAGAAACCAACTGAACCCAACTTTTAAATCGTTAGTTTGATTACTTATTGGATGATTAACTCTTATTTTGAGAACATAATTATTACCAGATAACATATAAGTACTAATTTTGTAAGACAGAAAACTTGTAATATTTTAATTTGCTTAAAATATCACTAAAAGTATATTTATTACTAAACATTTTTAAAACTATTAAACATAAATGACCACATATAACAGCTCCAAATTCTTAAAATCTTTCATCATTATGTTACATATTAGATCCTAAATATTTAATTAAAGATTTAGGAGGAGGTTCGCCGTAAGAATCAAATATATATTTATCTTTATTTATCTTCCAATAACAAATCCAGTGTGTTCCAATATTATTAGATTGGTCTAAATTAAAAATTCCACATTCGTCTTTATTTGGTTGTTTTGGGAGTTCATCAATCATAAATACAGCTCTAAAATATTTTATTTTTAATTGCTTTACAAGTTTCTCAATATCAAAATTAGATAACGGTTCCAATATTTTTTTAAATACCTGAAACTTTCTCCATTGCACTATTATGTCTTTTAAACTCTTCAAATGATTCATTATTATTTTTAATAGTTTGCGCTACTAACTGTTGAAGAAACACCACTAGCAATGCCAGCAGCTGCTGCTAATGTTCCTAATACTGTAGCTAACGTAACTAGAATTCCTCCAACAAGTTCTTTTCTTTTTTCAAGCTTTTTAAGTTGAGTTAAACTTAAAGATAATGATGCTCCTTTATTGTCCTTAATAGCATTTTTCTTATCACGCACTTGTTTTTCAGTAAGAATATCATCACTTTTTAATTCATGTAATTCCTTTGGAGTAAAATAAATATTTACAGATTTTATTATCATTTATTACAGAAAAAATTACAAACCTAAACCAAATGTTTGTTTAAAATTCATAGCAGCCCTCCTACTCCTAATACAGCTATTTTTCAAGAACATTTGCATCATTTGCAAAAACTCTACTTCATGCATTATTTTCTAATATTTTATCAAATTTATGACAGGTTTCCAAATCTTTATTTTCATGATAGGCAATATCATGTTGTTTACATGCTTCATCCAATTCATTAATTCCCTTATCACGTCTATTCAGTCTTTCTTCAAGTTTCGTATAGGGGCCACAATATCGGTACCCAAATATATGCATTCCAGGCATACCTTTTAAATTTAAAACATCATTTATTAACCCTTTTGCATATTTCTCATTATTCCAAAATCTAGGAAGTAATATGTTTATAATTTTAATTAGGTATCCAATACCTTTACGATCATTTGGAATAAAATTTGTTAATCTAGAACTAATAATATTCATAATACTGACCTTCCCGTTATAAATATTATCATTTCCACCCATTTCTTCACCAGATAAAACAACCAATTGGTCAATTAATTTCCTAGTATCAACCATCCTTACAAATTCCTTTGCTGTATTTGAATATTTTTAATTTCCATCCCAATTTCTGGTCGACTTGGTTTTATGTATTTTTTATATACTGGTTTAATGTAATTTAGATATTCATAACCACGATCAGAATTAACCTTCCTACTTGTATCATATCCCTCAAATACAGCTTCAGATTTTAAAATAACATCTGTATAATATTCCAATTCATCAGGAGTAATCAAATCTGAATTAGGTTTCTTTTGGTTAAAAGTTCCCATAACCCTTTTTATCCCCGTATACCGCTTTATGCCAATAATTAAATTACTATCAGCATACTTAACATCTAAGTTTCCAACTTTACTTTCTCCTCCATGAGTAAGACGTATCCCAAACACTATGTCTCTATCTTTTGAATTTAAATATTTTTTTTTGCAATTTCACCAATGTAATATATTCCTTCAACTTTATCTTTGATTTCACTTCGTAGTGGACTAGTTAAAAGAGGCGATTTTAATAAATTTGGATTTATTGTAGATGTTTTATGGTCTACTGGAACTAGTGTAGAAATTAAATTGTTATTTTCCTCTGCTCAGGTAGATATCTTTTTCCTCAATTCTTTTCCAACATCCTGTATTGTATCAAGAGGTTTATCCTGTTTTTAAAATTTTTCATACGTTCCTTTATTTTTTCTTTAATTTCTTTGAACCTTTTAGTTAATTCCTCCTCCAATATTAAATTGTTTGGAGCCTTTTTAATATCATAAGGATTCATTTATTTAGTATAAACCTTTTAATGTTTAGAAACCCTTTTATTATATTTCTATATTTTCCCTTATTTCCTTTATATTAAGTCAATTGTAATAAATCCATAATCCTCATCTCAACACCTTCAACATACCTCTTTGAATTTTTCATAACTCATATTACCTCCAACAAAATGTTCGTAGATATGTCTTAAATTGATATTATCTTCTTTAAAAATACATACAAATTTGCATTATCTCTCATTAGATTTTTAGGACATTTAGAATAGTTCTGAACTAAAGAGAATGTATTAAAATTTTTGTCTACCACGATTAAAATAATCAATAATATTATTTTGACGTTATTTGATCAAATCATCAAATACAACAATAGAGTTCTCACTGCAATAATCTACTGGAATAACAATTTCATTATCGGAAGAGAAGAAAGATCATGTTTCACCTATTACATCTTCTATTTATTTATATCTTTCTTGTAAATCTATACATTTATCTTAATTGAAAATTTTAGTATACACGTAAATATATTTATTATTGATCCATCCATGGTTTAAAATGAAATTCATCAATAACCATGTTCACACAATTACTTGGTTTAATAATTAAACATCCTAAATTATCAGCTAATAAATTACCATTTGATTTTCTTTTTTCGTATCTTGAAAAATGTTTTTAATATCCCAATTAACTTTTTCCCTCATTTAGTTATTATAAAAATGTATACTAATTAATGAATATATTTTGTAACACTAAATCTGAAGAGAAAAAGATAAATAATATTAATGAGACAATAGAAAATGTTGTTAACATTTGTAATAAAAAATGATGAAATAACCTCAACACTTGGGACAAATTATAACGAACATAATAATAAAATAAATGCAATAACATCAGGAGTCGGCACGAAATTTAAAGAGGAAGACAGAAAGAATATTAATGAGAAATTAGAAAATACTGATAAAATATATAATGAAAAAATGGATGAAATCACATCAACAATTGAAACAAATTATAACGAACTTAATAATCAAATAACTGCAAGAACATAAACAGTCGGAAGAAATTATAACGAACTTATTCAAAGGACGCAAATTCATTTAATTGGAAAATTAAAAGGTAAAGTTGGTGGCGATCAAGTATTAAAATTTTCACATATAATGCCTTATTTTATTTTTAAATATAGGGCTGAAATTTTAGATATACAGTCTTATCCTGATATTTCCCACCTAGACATATTTTTTAACAACGGGCTTATGTTGGATTTAGTTGAGAAATGAGATAAAATTTCATATAAACAAAACAAACTAGCTGCAATTGAAGAGAATACTATTATTTCTATCTTCCACCAAGTTTCTACATTTGAACTTCAGATTCACTAAATAAAAACATTTCAAATAAATGGTATCGTTAGTCGATGTATGTTATGAACGAATAAAAGATAATTATTATTATGGATTGTTTGGAGATTATAAAGTAATAATTGACAAAGAAATTTGGTTCTTTAATGCTACAAAATTATGTTATAACGCTGGAATTGATTTAAAAATTAGCGATTAGATAGTACTAAGGAGTTAATTAATTATATTTCATCGGCTCAGATCTGAACCGATAAAACCAAAACGATTTGCTACACAATTACAGGTGGAAAAGGTGAAACAGATCAAATAGTTAGAGGAACGTATCTTTGTGATAGTTTAATGTTATCTATTGCTTCATGGTTATGAAATGAGTTGAGATGTGTGATGAGATAATTATCATCACAAGTGTGATGAGATAATTAAAGTTTATTTGGTTAAGGAATATAAAACTAAATATGAAAATATTAGTGAGGAACTTAAAAATAAAATATTTGGAATTGAGGCTAAAATAAATCAACTTAAGGTAAGAATCTTTAGAATCTTTAGAACTGTATAAAGAAGATATAATTCCAAAAACTAAAAAGAATGATAAATATAATACATTTACAATCATTCACAAAAAACATTGTTGATCCTGTTAGGCCTTATTACATCATAAGAACAATAAGAGGAAATTACAATTAATAGATTAATTAATCTATTAGATCAATTAATAGATTAAAATCAAAATATCCTAATATGGATATTGCTTTTGAAATGAAATATAACCCGAATCCTTTTAATTTATTTAACCGTATTAGAGAGGAACTTGATTATGTAGATTGTATATTTACTTATGTTAAATTAATTAATAATAAAACAATTGAAGACTTCAAAATTGATATTATTGAATTAAGTAAGTTAAATATTTTTCTTAATTATAAATAGAGACACATTCTGTTATGTGTAAGCCTATACAGCTAATTGGTCAACTGAGCTTTTTGAGATTGTTGATATTCTATATTCTAACCCAATAACATATAAAATAAAGGATGCAGATGGTGATGTTAATAAGGGAAGATCTTATGAAGAAGAAATAATTAAAACGAAATATCCTGATGTATATTTAGTTCAGAAAATATTTAGAAAGAAAGGTAATAATGTTTTTGTTAAATGACTTAATAATACTCATGATATTTAGGTTAGGACTTGATAATACTCATAATATTTAGGTAGATAAAAATAATGTTTCAACTTAATTTATAATGCCCTCATGGTAATGTATTTATTTTATTTTCGAATACACAGCTTTTATCATCAAATGTGGACAACGCTTTCGTATTAAAATCTACAGAATATTTTTCATACTTGAAAATAATTCCTAATTGTTTTCATTTTTCTAAATTCTTCTTTATTTTCAATAGCAATCGAAAGGTTCTAGTACGGCCATCTATCTGAGGTAGTACCGGGCGGTTTTCCTCAGACACGAATAAACTATTGTTTATAATAATCCGCAGATATAGAATAAACACACACACACATACACAGTGCGCAGAAGGAATGAGTAAGAAAGAAAGAGAAAAAGGAAAGAAAGCGATTATAAGCAATTATAATAGTCATCAAAGGTTATATAATTCTTATTACAATCTTTTTAACTCTTTTTTACTTTCTTTTAGGTTTTTCCACCTTAAACTTTTGAACTATACATATTAGATCTTAATCCTATAAATTCTGACATTATTTTACCGCTGTTTTCATCTTTCATCTTAGCTAAAGCCTTCTTGTTAATTTGAGGAATATTAAATTGGTTATCTTCCAAATAATTACTCATATCAAAATAATCTATCATATTATTCATATCCTCATAAAAACTTTCTGTTTTAATATCATAAATTATACCATCAATATCCATTTGACACATTTCAATATTATCTCCATATTTCTTTTTCATGGTATTATAATAAAAGTCATACATTAAAGTTTTAGATATATCTTAAATACTGAATCCCACATAAATAGGTTTATCAAAAGTTATTTTAATTTTATTTATATGAACAGCCACTAAATTTTCATTTACATACTAGTTCTTCAATTCTTTTAGAATCAGATAGTAATTTAATATCCATCCCGTTTCTTATATTTTGCATTGTTTTGCCAAAGACTGAGTAATTCATTAATTTAAAGAAATCTTTTTCAAAATCATTTTGAGCTTTAGCTCTCATTTCTGTATTAAAACCTACATACTTTTCAATCAATATGACCGTTTAAATTCTATAATCTATGAATCTTTTTTAATTTTAAAGATTTTGTAAACATTGTTTTAATGTTCTATAATGAATAACATATTTTTCTTTACCACATAATGTTATTAATATTTTTGGAGTTTTTGAACCTGGAGGGCACTTATTTTCTGCAGCAAATGGTATATCCTTGTGATTGTCATGTAGCTCTTTTGGACATTCTAAATCTACTTCTAAAATATAGCTAATATCAGAATCATCTGAAATATTTAAAGTATCATAATCTATTTCATCTACCCATTTAAAATCTTATGAATTTTTTACTCATTGCACATCCATATAAATTATTCTCGTCTATATTCAATAAATAATTTGAAGGTTTAGATGAGTTATGTTCTTTTAAATATTTATTATTTGCTTTAGCTTATCTTTTCGTACATTGCGATATTCCACCTCGTATTCCTTTCTCAATCATCATTAACATATCATAATCTTCTAACAAACCTAATTTAACTTCTGTAATTTTTAACATTGCATCCCATGATAAACTTGGTGGTGTATAATACCAAGCTTATGTAGGTCGTACGCATTTAAACATGTTTCTCTAAATATTTCAAATATATCTATTAGCAATAAAAATACCATTCGAGATATGTCATGTTATTCACCTATATTTTTAATTTTAAATATTTCCCAAACCTTCTTGGGGTGGTTATATTCATCTGATATATCCTTATCATTAGGTTTACGGTAAAATTCTTCTTTTGGAGGTACTTCTGTTTCATGAAATTTATCTTCGCAGTCTATATAATCATATGGATACACACCTTTCCTTGTAATTAGCTCAAATTGATTATCGTCTGGAATAAAACTTGAAGTGTTTTTAAATGCTTTTCGTTTGTCATTTTTTTAATTCCATAAATTTTCAGTTAATGTTGTCAATGAAGATTTCATAATTCGAAATGAATCAACGTATCTAACATTAAAATAATTCCATCTATAATCTGGATTATAGTTTCCAATATATTTTTAAAAACTTATATATTTTTCTTCATTGTTTGGAAGTAGATTAATTTTTCTTATCATATCCCAACTCTTTAACAAATAAATGACCGTCATATCCACTTAAATTATGAATATATACCGGAAGACATTTGGACATTCATATTAATTTATTGCATTTTTACATAATGGGGATAAACACTTTCTGTTAAATGATAATGGTGTCGAACGTTTTTATTTTTATAATTAAATTTCGTTTTACATAATGGACAATTTTCTGATAATTGAAATTGTTTTTTCTTCATCTGTTAAAGATAGCATATCTATTTCAGTACCATAAATTTCTTCTGCATCTAATTTCATTCTCTCCACAAAGTGTTTAACAACGTCTGTACCTCTATATAAACATGGTTCTTTATATTTTCCATTACAGTAAGTTATATAATAAAAGGAATTTGCTTCATGTTTCTGATATTCATAGTATATGATTCTTTTGAATCAGGTTGAGTTGTAGCTATTTTTCTTGTAAAGCATTCGAAATCAGTATAAATAATAAAAGGTATTTTCATTGTATGTTGATCTTTTTGAAATTTAATTGTTGGTGTGTTTCCATCTTTATCTTTAGTAGGCATTTGAACTTTTACAGTATTAAATTGTTTACAATCTTCTTCGTGTATATTTAGTTTTACTTGTGAGGGGAAATGGAGTAAACATCTATTACAAACAAATATTTTCCGTTTACATTTACTATTTTATTGACCTACTGATTTAGTCATATTCTTAATCCAACAATAATAAGAGTTACTTTTCTCTGTGAAGTAAAGTAAATTAATATGTTTTCCTTTCTTCTCTATTGTATTATATAATGGATATATTCCTTTTCTTTCTTCATACGAAAATATATTAATAGCAATGCTACTTAACCGTACAAATTTTGAAATATCTTGAAGTTTAAATGGAAATGAATCTTTGAATTTTTAAAATACATAATCATGTTCACCTTCATACGGTTTATATTTTGAAATCGTATCAGAATTTTTTAGTTTCTGGATGGAGAGCTGAAAGAATTGACAGAAAAAGCATTTGTTATCATTATTTTTAATGTTAATGATTGCTCTCAATTTTAATAAGCTTAGATAAATCAATATATGAGCTACCTCTTAATGGAGTATACTTATTTATTCTTACCTCCAAATATTTTATTTTCTTTAAAACATCTTAATCTTTTGTTGTTATGCTGAAATCTTCCATCTCTTTTAATATCTTTTCTTTAGAATCTTTAAAATATTCATTAAGATTCATTGTTTTTGTAATTACCCTATATCTATTTTAAAAATTTCTATTAATCAGATATTCATTTCTTTTTCATAATCACATACTAAAATAGTTGTGCTTTTAATTCTTTATTCTCTTGGCTATTATTTATTATTTTAAGAATAAGCTGTTTTGTGAAATTAAGAAACTTTCTGGGGTATTTGAAACCAAACTTATTTTTAATTTCATATGTTTGCTAATCTATTTTTAAAAGCTTCTTCTTTCGTAATAATATATTCATTATTTTTATCTCTAAGTATTTTACAATTATAGTTTTTGTATATACTTCTAGGTTTTTTTAAGTAAATTAGTTAAGAATGTTTTTTCTTCCTTTCTTTCAAACAATTTAGTTAAGAATTGAAATGTTTTTCAATTGTGTTTCTTCCTTTCCTTGAAACATCCTTAAATGAAGTGTTAATTTTTGTATGACTTCCTGTTTTGTTAGGCTCTTATAATTCTTTATTAATAATCTCTTACATTCCTGCCTTAATCCTTTCTTACTCTTCAGATTTCGACTCATTTATATATAAAAATTATTTAATGGAGCGGGCTTATTTGTGTTTTTTCGATTTATTTCAGTAGAAAGTTTTCAAATTGACTTGTAAAATGCAAAGTATTATTATTATTATTCATTATCCTGAGAGTTAGACATCAGACAATACATTGTGAAAATGATATTTTTTATTCTCTATTGATTTGTGTTAGAATCACCAAAATTGCTTGATAAATAACAAAGTTATACCAGATTCAAAATGTAATTTTTTGGGGGGAATATTTTTGAGTTTTCGAATTTTTTATAGTATGAAAATGTCTTAGAATTTGATGTAGATTCTGAAAATATTTTTTTTTGTTTTTCAATATTTTAAAAAAGGAAATCGTCAGTGATTCCATCTAATAATTTTTATATGAAAAATACAATTTTCTTTAATAGTTAGCACATTGAAACTTCCTAGGGTGAAATTTTCTCTCTAGAAATATTAAGGGTCAATATGATAATATTGATTGACTGAGTTGGCAGCACTGTTTATATTGCCTTCTGTAATCATGTGACTGTGACGATTTCTCCTCAAAGGAGAATGGCACCAAATACAAATGTATTGAAGAAACAGAACATCTCTCAAATTTAATGTAATAAAAGTCAATAGATGGAGCTATTTGTATGTATGTATGAATGTAAGCTAACGCTAACTGATAGTTTCTTATGAAACTACATTAACTTAGCTGCTGTATAACATTCTGCGATGTGCGACTAAGAATTTACTAAAAATGATAATGTGACTGTGACAATTTATCTTCTAGAAAACATGGCTATGCGCAACGAACGGTCTTGTGGAAATGTCTCTGGAGAATTTTCTTATACCAGGTTAGCAAAGGATATTACGTCTTATGAAGATGTAAATTTACTACAAGTTGCTCTTCATTCTCTAGATAATAATGATCTAGGTAATTTAGCTAGTAATTTAGTATAAACCAGTCTTTAAAAGCTGCTTATAAAGGAGTAGAAGAAAACTTTCTAACACAGGAAAAGCCTTATAAAAGACAAAAAGTACTCTGTACTGTGTTTGAAAAAATTAAAGCAGAACTACATTAGGTAGTTATCTGGAATAATGTATTATCTGAAAGTTCTATCATTGATATTGATTCTTTTAACGATTTACTTGCTTCCATTTCACTTGTGAATGCAGCAAATGTAGATGATTTTCATTCAAAACTTTGCAAATTTGAAACTATTTTTAATTAATATCCATTGTTGACTGCCTATTTTCATGGAGGACTATAAATTCTTACAGGAAACAAAAAATGGAATATGAACAATATTTCACAGTTATTTAAATTGTCAAATAGTATAATTAATAATATGTTCAAACTTATGCTTTAATACAAAAGTTTCCCATAATTTTAAAATCAAAATTGACTGTCTCAAATATTTTTGAGTATAATACGATAATAGATGAATATATAGAGTACTGAAGATCTCAAAATTTCATATAGAGTAGCCATCCTTTCTCTATCAATAAAGATTGATGATAAGCTTCATGAGATTAAAATTCCATCTTTATAAAATTCTTCAATTTGTTATGTATTAGAGCCCTTGTGATTTCATAGTTATAAATATGGTGAAACAGGGCGATATATAACAAAACTTTTTTTCTTCCAATTGGCTTCTTTTCTACTCTAAATTTTTCACCACCTTTAATGTGAGCAATTGCCAGGTTCCAACTCCTGGATGAGAAACACAGAGGAAAGGTGGTGTCTTTTTATATATTTGTTTTACAGGTATCCAGCAAGCAATATTAAAAATTAGTTCTTTGCAAACATATTGTCCTGATATAATTCTTGTTATTTTATCCTTATTATCTCCCTTAACTTCATACATAAAGCCGATGTCAGAATTCTGACACCGGCTTCTATTCTCAAAATACTTAAATAATTTTTCATTGCTTTCATTATGTTTCCATTTTCTAAGTTGTTTATCACAGAGTAAATAGCGCACCTGTGTTTAGGCTCAGTTGAAATGTTTAGTTCACTTACATTTTTTAGCTATTTATATTCTATTTTACCAACTTTTTATCCATTGTTTATTATTTTTTGTTCACATAAGCTATTATGTGCTAAAATCTGTATAGCATGTGAGGTAGTATTTTTATAATATTTTTATTATTTTATTATTATTATTTATTATTTTTTCGTTCACCTAATAAGCTATTATGAGCTAAAATCTATATAGCATGTGAGGTAGTATTTTTATAATATTTTTTACTATCTTATTATTATTAATTTTTTTTCGTTTCGCATGTGAGGTAGTAGATGAACGAAAGAAATAATCAAAAAAGTGGATAAAAAGTTGGTAAAATTGAATAAAGATAGCTAAAAAATATAAAAGAACTAAAGATTTCAACTGAGCCAGAACACAGATGTGCTGTCTACTAATTCCAAACCTAATAAGCCCAGCCCAGCCCTAGTGGTCCAGGCGCTAACGTCGCGGCTGCAATGGGTATTCGAGATCGAACCCTACGGAAAGCCATCCTGACAAGTTTTTTTTGTTGTTTTCCTAAGTTTCACCAGGCGAATGCTGGTATTGTATCTTAAGAGAAACCCTACCCGATAAATTTACATTTACCTCTACCTTACCAATAACGGCCTGAGCTAAAGATGCCATAAGGCCTTAAATTGTAATTCAAAGTTCAAACCCAATAACTGAAAAATTCTATGCAATTGGAAAATACTATTGGTTGATTTAATCATTCAACTAAGCCCCATTTAACCAAATGCCCAGTTTCAACAGCCGTCATTTCAATACTTTGTTTGGAGGTTAGATTGCACATCATTCGCACATTTTGATATCGTTTGGAAAATGCAAGGTGCTTTTTGTTCCTGAAGCCTAAAGCTGGACATTTTGTAATCTCATTCCGCAAAGCAAGAACTAATAAAAATAATAATAATGAGATTACTTTTAGTTGTTGTATATTTTTTTCTTTATCATTATTTATTCATTTATTTATTAGAAGTTAGCACGGATACAGCTAAACCAATTTTACACCTTTCTTGTAACAATGACATATAACAATAACAACAACAACAACAACAATTATGCAGTAGGAATAAGCTCAGTTTCTTTTTCATTCCAGATTCTCATAACAATTCGTTAGAAATTTACTTTTACTGAGGCAAAAATCTGGTGGCAAAGGAAGAGTATTGTGAAGATGTAACAATCTGTATATAAGAGATCGTTGGACCAAACAAAATCTAGGTTTTGAGAGGTAGAAATGGTGTTAGGAACATGCATTTTGTTTGAGTACTCTTAAGTTTAAAAGCGGATGAAGGTCGTTGGTCCTGAATGTGCTTGCATTATTTTATAAAGAATTTTTAAGTCATTTAGTTTTCTTCGCGTGTCTATGTTTTTCAAGTCAATAGAATTCAAAATGTCTGCGTTAGTAGGAGGTTTAATTATTTAACATTTGTCAAGACTCTTCAATTAACTAGAACACTAAACCTTGCAATTTAAAGCTTATAATGGTAAACAGAACCTGCACTGAATTGTTTCCCTTACTTTTCCACAGATGAGAGTTTCTTCAGCAGCTGAGAAGTTGGTTTAAGAAATTATAAAACTCGAAACACGATTTGTAAAAATTTGTTTTCGTAGCTAAAAGTAATTTCATTATTGAAACTTGCATCTCCGATTTCTCTTATGTCCATAGTTTATTATTTTAAAAAAATATATCTATTGAATAAAAGACAACAAAACTTGTAGTCAAGTCTCAAAACTCGCGTGCATCTAAGTTTTCAACTTTGCCAGTGCAGTGAGAGCGTCCTGACTTTGTCCCACGACTGACGCCACTGGTTGGTCACGCCCACAACCCTCATTTTCCAGTTTCGGAAGCGAAGACTGCGCTATTTTCTCAGTATATTATAGAAGTATATTTGAGTTAGTCTCCCACGGGGCACCAGTTTTGTCACTTCACTTGGCCCCAGCTGGCCTTACTCTGCCACTGCTACTTTATTATTATTGCATTACATTACATTTATAGCATTCAGAATCATATTTGAACCATGAACATTAAAAAGACACGAATAAATATCAATATGATCCGTAAGGCGTTTTGAACTTATAAGAAATACTTGAAGACGCGTATATGGTTACGCTGACGCCGATGAAGATAATGATAACCGTAGATATTTAACTGTCAAGCAATTATAATTAATATATAGAAATTACAGGGAACATAATGCAACAACTCTTATTTGATTGGTTAAGATGTTCAAAAGCTATGAAGAGAAAATACCCATTTATTGAGGAAATGTGAAAAGAAACTACCCTTTTTAAAGCCGATCAGATCAGAAAATTACCCACTTAGGGGTTTGCATAATCGAATTGTACTTACTGAGTGCAAGAGACTGAAATCCAGTGGGAAAACACCACAAGCTGTGATTTTGGTTTTGCTGTGCAGAAGTTGAGTTGAGAATATTTGAATCTAAAAAGAGAACAGAAAACAAAATTTTACTTATTGTTTCTAAGTGATAATAATTGCCAACAAAATATGCATAATGATATTGTACGATTGTAGAAATTTAATAAAATTTAATAATTGTTGTTTATAATTAATTTTAAAGCCTTAACGAATAGAAAAAGATGTTAAGTCTAAATATATATACACTTTCCTGGTTTATAGACGATAGAAGATTTGCATCATATATTTCCTGTCTAGAGCGTTGCTTCCTACTCGGAAGATAAAAAGTGAAGAGTTTAATTGTTTGTTTATCTTCGTATTTTTGAAGTGTTCACATTCGTACACGTTAGAAAAGGATGCCGCAAATTAGACGATTTGACAGATGTTTTCACGGGGATTCTGCTAGGTAGTATTCTTCATTTCTTTCGTTTTCGCATTTCTATCTATTCTTCTCTTCTTTACTTTCTTTACGTAGTTTTGACTTCTGCTCGACGTCCGGGTTTTTGTTAATCGCTTTCGTCTGCGATGGCTTTGGCCATGCTGTCGCCTGATTGGTCAGGAAGCTACGTCGCGTGATACACTTTGTATACATGGCGCTGATGAATTAGGAAGCTAATGATACACTTGTTGGAAGATTTTGTAAGGAATAATCTTAAGTGTCAATTATTACACCGGCGGGAAGAATTTAAGCACTCAACTGATATGTGAAGCTATATAAAAGCAGCTGCCATTCTGGTATATGTGAGAAAAATATCTGAGCTGGATTGTCGTATGCGGGATTGTTTGAAGCCGAATGTTTCTTTTCGACATTGACTGCCCATCAACAGGTGATGTTATGTGTATGCATGGAAGATAAATTTCATATGTGGAATTGTGTGTGCAAATTATTTTTTCCTTAGTGTGTTTGAACTACAATCTCAGATTCTTTATTTATTTGGTCTAATTGATTAGCGCTTGAGTGCCCATCTTGGTTAGTGTGTGTGTGTGTGTTAGAGAGATTCATATTTACCTTTACAAGATGTACATGTTGGTTTTTGTTGGTGTGGTGTTTTCCGTCAGCATGGAGGAGTAAGTCATCCCTATTAGGTAAGAATGTAGTTTGAATGTATCTAAATTTTCTCAGTTCCACAGATCTTATCTGCAATGTTCCAACGTAAAAAAAAATCTCAAATCTGTTTTTATACAGTATAGTTCAGCATCCCGTTCCCCTCCCTCTTCCTTTAGTGATTTAGAGACGCATTTTATATAATCAAAATTAAAAGTATGTTTGTTTTCTCAAGTTTATTTAGTTTTGATTGTTTTGCCAGATAACCCGACATTATGAAATTAAGTTGAAAGGTCCGTACGAATTGTAATTTCTATGGACTGATTGCCCCTTGCACTTAAGGCTAACTTGAACGGGTATGAGGTTAGGATGAATCACTTTTATTTTTGGAAATAATCTATTGAATAACTGATTTAAAACTTCAGAAATCTGTCAATAAATTATTAGTAATGCAGCGAAATACGTATTTGGTTCTCAAGATTGTAATGTCACATAACCGAAAATTTCGGTTCTGTTTATGAAAATTACCTATTGAAATGTTTTCTTTGTAAATGGAAATAGTATAAACTCGAAATGATGTATACTCTGGTTTGGGCTCCGTTTTGACGATGAGCTATAAATGTAAATGTATTATTTTGTTTGTTCGTATTTTATAAAATTTGACGGAAAAGATAAATTGTGCTGGGTATCTCGATACCGAATGTTGTTTTGAAAATTATTTTTTCTCTCTCGCTATTTAACTGTAAATATGTAGAAGCACAAATTTTGTTGAATTTTCTCGTACATATTTTCCTTTAGAGGAAATAAAATTCTATTTTTTACCCAGTATTTGAGGTGCAAAGTTTTATTGAAAAGTCGTAAGTACTTATTTGTGCTATTGTGTTGAGATGGTACTCAACCTTTCTCGGTAATCGTTCACCTTTCCTGCTGCATCTGAAGAGTGTTTCGAAGTAAACGTCAGATTGACATTTCATACCTACGAATAGAGTAACACGAAAAAATAGTCAATAACTGTTGATTCTCTATCAAAATTCTTTTGTCATGTGTTAGCATTGTACTATCTTAGTGGCTAACGTTCGAGGGTGCGACTATCGGGTTCTCGGATAGGCGGTTGGTGAATGTGTGGATCTGACTTAGGCGAACGAGATTTGTTGCTGGATTCATGAATGATGTTGCGGTTAATGTTTAGGAGTCCATTTTGACCTGACCTCCACTCCACCTCCCCTCCAGCTCTGATCTGGCCCTCCACCTCTACTACACATCACCCTCCAGCATGGAGTTCGCCCTTCACCTTCACTCCACATCACCCTCCAGCATGGAGATAGACCTCCACTTCCACTTCACATCACCTTCCAGCACGGAGGTCACCACCACCTCCACTCAAGCTATGATCTGTCCCTCCACCTCCCCTCCAGCTCTGATCTGGCCCTCCACTTCCACTCCACATCACCCTACAGCACGGAGTTCGCCCTTCACCTCCACTCCACATCACCCTCCAGCATAGAGATAGCCCTCCACTCCACATCACGCTTTAGGTTGGAGGGTGAGGGGGAATGATGTTGTATGGTGACCTCCGGGAGGTCAACTTGCGGAGCATGGGCGTCGCCAGAAAATTTTCCAGAGTGGGGCAATAAAGATTGCTCTGAATAATGTTCCAGTTTCCAGAACGAAAGCTTCAATACGTTTCGCAAGGACATTTTTACTTATTGTGTGGGTGACACACTAAAATTTTGCAATTGAAAATTTCCTAGGTTTCTTGTTGGCTTCACTACGCAGGTTCTAATTCTAGCAGAAGAATGAGTAAGCCCTTGTTGCTTCAATATTTGTTGATTTTGATTGGATGAGTTATTGTCACTCTGGGGTAGACCCCCCGGTCACCTCTCTGAAGAAAACACTGGATGTATGTAACCAAGCATCTTACTTGGCAAATTACTGGAATGTCATTGTGATTTGCTATACTGAAATGTTTTCAAAAATGAAATTATTTAAGGCCTTTTGGTATCTTTGGCGTAAAACGCCTATGGAATTACGGACATTCTAATTTCTCAGCTAAAATAAACAATGTCAAAATCTAGGATAGTTCATTTGATATACATTCACATGTATTATTGGGGCGGCTTTCCAAAATTTCATCATTGCTTGTCATTCGTCCAATATCTCCAAAAATATGAAAACTCACACACACACTCGCACCGTAGGTAGTGGTACGAACTTACGAAGGCCACTGAACTATTTTATTCCACTAGGTAGTAGTGAAATAAGTCCTCCTCCAGCATGAAGTTCGCCCTCCATTCCACATCACTCTCCAGCACGGAGGTCACCACCACCTCCACTCCAGCTATGATCTGTCCCTCCAGCCCCACTCCACTCCGCATCACCCTCAAGCACGGAGCCACCACCTTCACTCCAGCTATGGTCTGCCCTTTCCACCTCCACATCACCCTCCAGAATGGAGTTCGCCCTCCACATCACCCTCCAGCTCTGATCTGGTCCTCCACTTCACATCACCTTCAAGCACGGAGGTCACCACCACCTCCACTCCAGCTATGATCTGTCCCTCCACCCCCCACTCCACTCCGCATCACCCTCAAGCACGGAGGTCACCACCAGCTTCACTCCAGCTATGGTCTTCCCCTCCACCTAAACT
The DNA here is from genome assembly GCA_022664845.1 of Lepisma saccharinum. Taxonomy (NCBI): domain Eukaryota; kingdom Metazoa; phylum Arthropoda; class Insecta; order Zygentoma; family Lepismatidae; genus Lepisma; species Lepisma saccharinum. The sequence continues at coordinate 54,961 of JAGDQP010005759.1, read as the reverse complement.
CCAGCTCTAATCTGGCCCCCCCACTTCACATCACCCTCCAGCATGGAGATAGCCCCCACATCCACTCCACATCACCCTCCAGGTTGGAGGGTGAGGGGAAATTATGTTGAGGGGTGACTTCCGGAGGGGCCATCTCCGGAAGGATGACTCCTTTGGTGCACAAACACTGCCTCAGAATTTATTCTACAGTGAAGTATGTAGTTCCGATTATTGTCCAGGAACGGGATAGATTTTAGTTCTTATGAATTTTAGTTCGTTACTGCGTTTTCTTTCGCGTTTTATCGAATGTGAGTTAGGTGTAGGCGGAATGAGTGGTAAAGAATAATGTGGAAAGTGCTTAAGGTTAGTCGAACTGATTGATAACTTGATGGAAATACCTCGAAATATAACATTGTTATTGTAATCCACTAAGATAGCGTTGTAATGATTTTTAAACTTTCTCTACACTTCTACGATTCTGTTTCAGGGCATGCTATTTTAACATTATTCCTATCCTCTTTCTGCATAGCTTTTATGAGTCCTGGCTATGAGGATGCAGAATTGGGATGATGTTAATATTGGTATTAAGAGGATTTTTTCCGTTTGAAGCAAATGCGTATTGACGTTGCATGTGAGTTCTGACCATGGTTTTGCAGGTATAGTTCTTTCCCTTCCTGTATGTTCATCTTGCCTGAGTCTCCCCCCCCCCCTTTTATCTTTTGCTGGTGTTTTAGCCTTCTGCTGTCGCCAACTTTCTCTGTTCTGGCACTTCTTTCCGACTACTCTCATGTGTGCTTCGTGTGCTACGACTAGCTATTTATGTTTATAAACGGTTTTTCTATGATAGCAAGGCAGTAACGGATACCCACTACTGGCCACTACATGGGTAACGAGGGCATAGAATTATAAAACAATTATTAATCTAAGAATCTTTACCCGTAGAGAAAGCGAAGGGAGACACTGCGAAACGTTCAACCATTTGTGAAGTGTTGCTGCAAAGAGCAAAATGGAAGTCGTTTTTGTATCGAATAGTAACTAGCGATGAGAAATGGATTTGTTACGACAAACCTAAGCGCAGGAAGTCATGGGTGCGTCCCGATGAGCCATCAACCTGAAGGTCCAAACTGGATATTCATGGAAAGAAGCTGATGTGCATTCAGTGGGATCAAGCCGGTGCTGTGTATTTTGAGCTGTTGCAACCAGGTGAAACGATTAATGTTAACGATACCGACGACACTTACTCTATTAGAAGCATTCCCGGCCAAACGTTCTCAATACGCCACAGGAAATGACAGCGTTATTCTGTTCCATGTCAACGGTAGAGAGCATGTCTCCAAACCCCTCAAGGACATCTTGGTGGAACTTGGATGAGCTATCTCACTCCACCCACCATGTTCCCCGGACATTGCTCCATCAGATTACCATTTGTTTCTGTCGCTACAACATGGCCGTTCTGAGCAGCACTTCTTTCGCAAATATCCAAAAATGGCTTGATCACTGGATCGCCTCGAAAATCCATGCAATTTTTTTTACGCCGGAATCCATTTATTACCTCTAAGATGGGAACAGGTTGTAGCTTCCAACGGACACTACTTTCACTACTTTGGCTAGAATACCATTTTCCATTCTGTTGCAATAAATATGAGTTTATGTGGCAAAAACAGCGAGAAATAATTCAAACACCCAATAGTAATTTACTACTTGGTGTTTGGCAAGTTTTAATGCCACATCAATATATTTCTTTTAAACTAAGGGAATTTTAAACAAGTTTTAATTGTATTAAATATTTGAAATTACTGATTCCATACACATGACAAAACTGACTTATCAGTGAAGACATGAACTTGCGTTCATTGCCACCTGTCCAAAGACACCCACCAGAATAAAGACATTTGTATTCCTTCTATATATAAGATCCAGAAAGCGATATATATATATATTGTTGAATGGTATTTAACACCCAATACTAAAAGGTAAATGTAAATAGAACAAGCTTTATTATATGAAAGAACCCAACCTCGCGTTTAAGCAAAGAAAGAAGTGAAAAGTGTGTTTCGTTAAAACAATCATATTACTTCATCTCGGTGTATTTAAAAACCAGAACAGTTAAGAAAATATAACATCAGTTTTCAGTGAAGGACAAGCATGATAGGAGAAAAGTTGCAGTAAAATATCCAATTTCACAGACATCGAATCAACATACGTCACAAGTACGAAGCTCATCTACTTCAGCACCTACGTAACAGTCCAGAGTTCGTCTGACTTAGCAGTTGACTCAACAGAGCAAAGAACACATTACCTAAACCAAAAGACCAGCCTGATTTCGATTGGCTCTGAGGAGACAATACTGCACTGAAAGGCGGAGACATGGAGTTCTGTGATTGGATTACATCGAGAAGATAGTGGATTGTTTTTGCATAAAATCTTGACATTTTGAGACCTCTTGGTCGTTGGTGAATCTGATCTACCGCCGTTACCAAGTTTCGGGTCTGGGACCCGATTCTGCTCTGATCCAGTTCGAATCAAGAATAAAAGAAGAAGGCCTTGTATCTAAAGGCCACTAGCAGTACGAAGATTGACCGAGGTTTAAACCCAAGTCTTCATCTTCGCAGCAGAGAAGTTGGTTCGTCGCCGCAGTTCCAAGGTATGATATTAGGTTCCTTTTATTTCGTCCGTCTATTATTCTGATGCTCACCACGTCCATCGTCTTGCATTCTAGTATTCATCGTTAGTCTGTATAAACGCATGGGTGTTATTACCGTCAACTTCTGTTCAATCTTAGTAGGTTCTTTCCTTAAAACACCAATAGAAAGTCAACTCAACCCCGGCGTTTTCTTCCGAAATCCAGTAATAGTTCTGTAAGATTATGTGCTCTACAAAAGGTTTTTAGGTATTAGTATTTTATTTGTCCGAGAGAAAGTGTTACCAAAATAATCCATACAGCGTTTCATTAGCATTGCAGTGCATTTGTAACTAAATTCTAGGTAAAGCTACTATCCCCAATCGAAGTGATTTGTCACCACAAGGGACAAATATACAATATATATCGTAATATTCCTTTGGGAGCACCCTGTTGTTCTATGGGAAGTATAGGTAGAGACAAAGATACACGGGAATGTGGTTTTTGCCCATTACCAGTTTTATTATGAAAATAATATATCCTTTACGTTACTAAAAATAGTGTCCCTTACCAGGGTAATTTTACAAATTTAAAGAGTTATATTGCAACCCTTATGGCTTCTGCCTCTTGGGTGTAGGCCTCGTAGAAGAGAGCAGGATAGGTGTTGCACCAGTTCGACAGCAACTGAGTGCAGGAAGGACGAGACCAATCCGACAGCAACAGAGTGTCAAGTTATTTGTGCCAACTTAAAGAATAAAACACTATACATCTGTCGGTTATTTATATAATGCACTGCGTTGAGTTGGGACAAAAACTAACTTGCTGTATAAGTTCTGTCGTGTTGATGGATGGATATCAGTTTCTTACTAAACCGAGCAGGTTCGGTCTTGCTCGACGTCACGACCCTCAAGGTAGTAAGGTGTATCTACTTATACAATATTTATAGACAAGAATCGATATCTGTATGCTTGCACTATTCACTTTCGTATTTTTTAGAAGAGATCTTCTGTTCATAGTCCGCACTTTGGTTAGCGATTGCACAAGAGATGTCTAAAATCGTAACAAGTGACTTATTGTCTGTGAGGATTTCACTATTTGTAATTATAGTCTTGTTAATTCGAAACCACGAATAGATAATAATAATTGTTATCACTAATGCCAGGATGCCAAGCACAATCACTGCTTTCAGTATAGACATTCTTCTGGAATAGATAAGTTAGGCGAATGTATTAATTTTGCTGTTTTCCTAGACGATGATACGTGTAGCACAATATGATATCAATAATTAAAAATACAATTAATAATAAAATCACTAAAGTGCCAGTAATTCATTTCTTTCCTTTTCTTGGAGCTTCTTGGAGTGCCGGAACTCCGGCAATCAAAGAATATCTAAGGACATGCCTACCCCAGGGCAAGTAGAGCGAAAATCTGCTAGTGATGCACGTCCCAGAAAGTGCATAACTTGCCCTGTGCAATGGATGCAAAGAGGCAGGGTCCCTAAAAGAATAAAACAGTCTTCTTTCGTGAAAAATTACTCACGCGAATACAATTTGTCTCACTACCTCGTGCTTCTTCTCTCTTGATTTGCGTAACTGTTATCTTGGAGCTGATAATAATTGTTCTATCTAATGTTTAAGCAATGATCCATTATATTTCAGACGTCGAGAAATGAGTCTTAAAAACAATTCAATAAAACCAAAATATCTTACAAACTAAATACACTGTAATATCTCAAAATTATGAAAATAATGAAATTAATAAAATATTAAAATTGAGATATACAATACTATCTTGTTTCTTGAATAATTGATGTGCTCTTGCGAGATGATTACTTTCTCCAATAAAGTAGTATCGAATGTTTGAACATGAGAAAGATCTAATATTTTCTTGACCCCAACGAATGGATTCGTGTAAATTATTTAAATGAAAAAAATAGCAGAAATGTTGTTATATAAGGTTAAATTGCATTGATCAATATGGAAAGCAGATACGCAATGATGTATGGCTGCATGCGATTGTCGTTCTTTATAACTTGAATTGCCTTGCATCTTGATCTGATTGGCAACTGTGCTAAAATGTATGACTTGTGTATCACTTTCCTTAATATTGTTCGAAAATTTTATCTCTACCTTATCTGGCAATATCATATTTTCCTTCTGAAATGAATTCACCTGTACATTTGAGTTCATTCTACTACTGTCTGGATTGGTGTCTTTGAGAGATTTGTAGTAGTGATTATTGTAGAATGTCTTAATTATGTCTATTTCATCTCTTAAGGTTTGAATCTGAGATTTGACTTGCTCCTTTAAACTGAGATAAAGCTGATCTTTAGAGTTATTATGTTTTAATTTTGTATTAAAGCCTTACGTGAAATTAGATAACCAATTTGGTTAAAGCTGGTAAAACCCATTTTTTCCTATTATTTGATATGGTAACGTGGTATTATTAACCGTAAACGGTAAGAAAAATAGTTTACCGAACATAAAGCGATACCTCACATATAACTGGCAAGTCTGAACCATTGATTAACGTAATTTGTCGTACAGGTGGAAAAACTCGTAGATTGATGTCCATTATTTAAAGTAATTGCAAGGTTATTACGTTATCAATTGCTCCTAGGTGTTTATTCTTAATTTTACCAGATGAGTACAATACGTAAACTTAAATCGGAACTGTCCTGTACCAAAGCCTATAGTGCATCTGCTACAATTTCTAACACATCATCCAATTAGGTAATATCCAACATATTGATTGACTGCTGGTCTGTATTCTGCTGTAACGATCAGTGTGATTCTTCTCGCGACCGAGGATGCTTCTATATTAGACGCTGTTTCGAAAGTGACCTTTGGTAACTTATGCAAAATTTTGTTGTGAGTGTTAGTACTTTCATCGTTGTTCATCGTTGCAACGTCCGAATTGACTTGCTCGAAGATGCTCGCCAAATCCACTGCTTTTTCAAAAGTTAGTTTACTTTCGGATAGCAATCTTTTGCGAACATTGTCATCACGGATGCCGAAAACAAATTGATCCCTAAGCATTACATTTACAAAGTCCCCATAATCACACCGCATCACCTGATGTTTCAGTTTAGCAACGAATTGTTACTCTGTTTCATATTCCTCTTGGTGTATCTTATGGAAACGGTAGCGCTCCACGATATCGGAGTGTCTGTTTTATGCGAATATTGCTAACAGCTTTTCCTTGACTTTAAGGAATGAAAGACAGAGGTTCAGGCAAATAAACACTCTTCAATGTTTCATAGGTTTTGGAGCCTATTACAGAATACAACAAGCTTAACTTTTGATCATCCATGACTATGAGCAATGCAATGATGTTCAAATCCCTGAAGTTCAAAATCCTTTATGCAAGTTTGTAATTTCAAATTTGCTACATTTAAAGAAACTTTAGGCGGTAAGTTTAGCACTGTAAGGGAAAAGCGAGGTTAGTACAAACCTGGGGCCCGATTAAATATCGTAGTTTGCAGAACTGCTATAGCAAAGCAATGCAATTTCATTGACTAAAAGTTGCTAAGTGTTTGCTTTGCGACTTGAGATGGAGTTAAATATAGCACTTATCACGACTTCGCAAAGAAAAATTTGCGTATCCTTAGTCAAACTCAAAGCAAACATCACGAATGGTTTAGCCAATAGGGAACTTTGTTACAAACGTTCCATACAGAGTGGCAACCAATCAGACACTTCTAACGCGCTCACGTGGTGTAAATAAAAACAGGAGGCATGGAGACGTGTAAGATCTTTGTAAATTGTTATTGCAATAAAGATGGTCTTACGTGTCATCATAATAAAGATTCACCGCGTTTTAATGCCCATTGTTGTTGTGCGGGCCAAACGAAGGTTTTCCGTTTTGCACATAAATAATTAACGCTAACAACATCAATTAAACTGAAAAAACTACTTTATTGTAAAAATGTTATACTGCATTAATCGAAGGTGATTAAAGAACAGCTCACAAACACTTAAGCACAAATTACGTATGGAACGAATTTCTTACGTCTTTCTCACACATGTATACACACACCACTACTTCTCTCTTTCAGAGACGGAAGGAGGAACCTTCCCCCTTTTTTTTACAAATGGTTTTTTCTCACCCCCAGCTCAGAGGGTTGACAACTGACCAACAACGTCCATCTGTTGGGGTGGGAGGAACTACTACCAAACATTATTTGGCCTGCAGAGGCAAAGTCTCCAACAGTTGTAAATATGATTAATAATGTGAAGGTGACCGACGTTTAGAAACTTCTCCGAATCGTTTAATATGTAACAGTGAGAAGATGTTACATGAGAGTACTTTTAGGGTTAGCTAAAGGTATAGGTTACTATTTACTTTTTAAGGTGAATGGAATATTAGCTTAGCGTAGGTTATTATGGGGGCGAGGGGAATATCTAAAGTCTATCCCTGAAGTGATATTACATGCAAAACTTCTGAAAATGTTAATTCATCTCAAAGCTTTAAAAGTACCTAACCTTTCTGAGAATGTGTTCTAAAATGCTGCACATTAATAATGTTCATTCATATTTATCACCATTGGATACCAGTATTTTACTTAAAGAGCCATTTGAACACATGTAATAGCTTTTTGCTTTACACTACTTCCTGTTAGAAATCAACCTTTGTATTTAATATCCTTAATCTATAACTAGCAGTATTATAAAGAGTAATTTATACTTTAGTCCCCCCAGAAGTAAAATTTGCGAGAGAAATATATTATTTCAAACGTATCTGGAAGTGTTAAAACGAGAAATATAACGAAGTTTCGAGTCATGGATGTACCGTACGAAATAAGCGTGGAAAGTACGAGGTATTATTTTCATGCTTCTGCGTTCATGCCGTGCACATGGTGTAAGAATTAAAGGTGATGTGCATCGCTTTTTACGAAGGAAGTACCTTTCTAACCCATTCTCCCAACTCGACATACTGTTCATGATCTTTGTAGCAAAATACGTGTTATTCATAATACGAAGAGACGCCACTTGTTATAGCGTGTACCGCTGAGAAAAAAAAATCCTTGACACATTTGTTACATTAATCACATATAAATACATTTTATGATAGATTGAATAAGTTTAAATGTTACTTAAGCACTTAAAATATATTGATATTGTTACACGCATCAACAAGCAATAGCGCACTGTTCAAATATTTGCAAATAATCACATTTTATGGAACGGAGACTGAGCAACTATAGTTATCCGATGCTCAACAGAAGATGTTGGTTTTCACCCGCCGGAAGTTGATCTTCGCTACCGAATTATTTTAAAGTTTTGGAGTACTTTTATGAAAGGACAATTACATTACATTGCAGCGAGATGTATGAGCTATGAGAGAAATGCATTGGCAAGGAATATGGTACAACGCAAGATTCAGAACATAAAAGGCCAATGAAGGTTAATGAGAATTTTTAAGTACATCAAGGTGATGGTGTACGTTTAGTCAGACCCTAGACCCCACGGGGAGTCCTTACGAGTGTTACGCTGAGAACAGTGCCCATTGGTTGAGGCGCGAGTTACGTCATCATTTGGACTCTAGGAGACAGTATTTTTTTCCCTGCAGCTATTCTGCCTCAATAAAATATTACAATTTACTATGTGGAATCTAATTATTTTCTTTATTAACGGTATTAATTAGGTACGATTCCTTTTAAGGAATACTAAAATGAAATTTATGTATTTTTCAAATACGAACAAAAGCTTAAATTTAAACAAATGATTTCGAAAACATTTACAATTAATGATACACACCGCATGCCTGACATCTCTCGATCAAAACTTAAAGAAATGATCTTTTTACTAGTTAAACTAAATCTTTGTACAAGATAACAGTAACTAAAATAATGTTAACGTGTCACTGAACAACATTTGGGTATTTTGAATCAATGAATCAGTATTTGAGACACATTTATCTTCCTTGCTATATTTCACTCGTATTTGTTATTTTTTTAACAGTCATAATTTTATTGAAAGTGCATTATTATTATTATTTATTCTTTCCTGTAATTTTATGTATTCCTACCGTGCTTTATTAGCTTATCAAGCTCTTAATAGCATGTAAATCAATAAATGAATACGCACATAAATACATACATTATTATTATTTTTAACCGTGCACCGTGCAGCCATGGTAATGTGCTGAAACAAAAGCGGATGTATCCAATCGAAATCTCCGGACAGACCAGCCTAAGTGCGAATTTTCTTTTTTCTTCATCAGTGTTTGAAAACAACTGCCGGAATGGTACTTTCGTTTTGACTACGGCATCTTCTTTCCTTATTTACTTTTTCATCGTTTAATTTTGTTGTTTTTTACCCATGTATAATTACTTTGGGACTGTTTTCGAAAAGATTAAAAATAAAAATAAATAAATGTTATTCCTAGAATTTTAATAATAATTAATATTATAGTGAAATGAGAAACGCAGAAAGACATATCCCTCGAGTTATACTTATGCTGAAGCGTCATAATTGCATGTACGGACCATTTTAGTGACTTTCAACTTCTGCCCGTCACGATTATACGAGTGCGATGCTTGTTAAAATCCATAAACATACATCTCCAAGGCGGGATTCGAACTCGCTACTTTGGAAGCGCTGGCCTAACTCCTTTGGTTATGCGACTACTTCGGTCATCGATTTGAAAGCATATCGGGATAAAAAAATACTCTTGCTTCAGCATAAAACAAAATGTATGCCCATGTATAGTGTACATTCTCGAAATATTGCCAACAACATACAAGAAAATGGTGGTTTAAATCTTTTTTTGTGTGTGTGTTTCGGAGAGGAAAGAATTATATACATAACTTTTCAATCCTATTTTTTCTCAGCTACAATACATAACACGTCCAGAAACTATGGCATGTTTGAAAGGACATATGATGGCCTATTGGACAATATCAGACTCGTCAACCTAGAGAAGTTCGAAGGCGGGAGAGTTTTTAATCTGGAAGGAAGGAAATGCGGGAGCTTACGGAGAAACTAAACATGCTAAAGATTTACAACACAAACGTTAAATCACAAAACACAGACGTTAAATCTTCTAAACCACAGACTCTCTCACGCATTTTTAGTTTCTCACGCAATTAACGTGAGTTAACACTTCTGCAATATAAAGTTGTTGAAGAGATATATTTATACAATTCAAAAATTTATTATTATATATCCAAGGAGTAGATTATGGAAGCTGCCGTGGCGATAAAGTACCATCCCAGCATTTACTTGTAGGTCAGGAAATATTTTTAGGACGGACGGTTCAAAGATTCCAATCCAGATCTTCCCAATTGCTGAACGAGCTCCATTTAATATCGCTCAGCTTATACATTATAATAACATTCATATTTAAATATATTTGCTTTGTATATATTTCAAATGTCAAAATACGCGGAAGAAACGATCCTGTACTAAATATTTTTCTAAGTGGTTGGTAGTACAATTATACCTTATTTGCAGTTTCGCTTCTACAAGTTGGACGGTATCAATACCAGTTAAAAATATTCATTTATGGAGTGCCACCTGCTCGTAACTTTTTTTTCTTAAAGATCAATTTAATGACAGACTGTATCTCTTGCATAGTTCTCTTGGAAGGAAGTATACGTAATAAATTTTAGCGTAATAAATAAATTTTACGCTATCTAGTTGAATTTGTCCTTCCTTTTGTGTACCAAAATCTACTCCTTGCTCGTATTTTTATCTTTGGAAAAGGCGTGACATCTTTATTGTTAAGTTCTGTATTTTTACAGTTTGCAATTTTTACATTTGTTATTATTATTCATCATTTAAGCACATATGTACATTGTACAATTTATATACGCACAATAAGATATATAATACACATATATACACGAAATAGATTTATTTAAGTTCATAGAAAAGCGTACTGTGATAATCTAGCCTGCATGTTAACCCACGCAGACAGAGAAACTACACACAGGTGTCCAAACCGTGACGTCATTGAAGGCGGGTCCGCAGTTGAACATCAGCGCGCGTAACGTTAAGGGTCTACCTAATAATACTTTAGCTATCTTGCCTAGACCAATACCGAATGTAAGAATAGTCCAAGATCAAGGATTGTTGGGTCATTATTCGTATTTTGAACACAGCTGGTTTAGTTCGCTGTAATTCCACCGGGCTGCTGAAGAGCTCCGTGGTTAGCGATTGTGAACCCGAAGTTTGCTACTTTTGTTGGCTGTAGCCCCCACAGCGCAAGCCAAGCCAAGTCGTTGGTGAGCGGGCATGTCAACAGGGGTTCGTCTGGTTTATGGAGAATACTCACGTCAGCGTTGCGAGTGATGAGTATATATGTGACGTTAGCACAGGGAGGATTGCGTAAACGTCGTTTCCGGACACCGAACCCGTGGACTTCGATGAAGATAGTCGGTTTCACGTCAGCACAGGGAGTGCGGATGACATGAACGTTTGTAGCATGAGTAGTATTCCGATAAGTACCGCTGTAATCGTTCGAAATAATATTTTTAATTGTTCTGAATGTTGTTCGTCCGAGGATGGAGTACGAACTGATGTCTAAGAACAAATGGCTTAAAATGCTGTGAAACGTTTGCTGTAACGAAGAATCGTAAATTGCATAATTTCAAGCGTCATTGCGAAATTAAAGCAGAACATTTGGTTGTATCAAAAAAGTGATAGTTTGAATGAACATTATTCGATTAGTCTTTCAGCACCAAGATTTGTGTAAGGTAGTGCGGAGAAAGCAAAGAGACTGTGTTGTGTTATCGAGACAGAAGAAAAGCCGAATAGATAGGAATGCGTTAATGCTAGTAAACAAATGCATAGGTTGGAATTAGGTAATGATCTTCTAACGAATTTCAGTTTAGTCTCAGTACATTAGAACAATCTTTATTAGGAAAGGTTCTTAACAGGTTGATTTAAATATCTTCACTTAGCACTTTTTCTTATTTCATGTTGCGTATTATATCTCATGAATATCAAACAGAAAAGTAATTCAAGAAGTAAATATACGATCGCAGGTGGATTCGTATAATATATTTTTATATAGTTTGATTACGTGAACATTTTCAAATAATAATCTTCACTGACTATAAAGAGAATTTTTTTAACTTTTATAATCATTTTTGCAAGTGATAGTTATTAATCACATGAGAATTCATACAAGAAGCTGTATAGTGATATGTTATTATTGTAAGAAGGACGGTGAAATAATAATGAAAATTGCCAAAAGGACTATCAATCAAAGAAAGGATAATATTTTGTTGAATGAATCGATTATTCGTTTACTGTAAGAAAATTACGAATGTACCAAAAGGACAATAAAGAGAGACACAAGTTTAAAGACATTGCCGAAAAAATACATTAAAAATAGTGTTTTATTCATGATTAATACATCCTTTGTGTGTTTCTCTGTTGCGAGGTATTTCACCAAATTTGCTTAATCCTCAATATTACTTTGTGGATACCTTCTCGACCCCGAACACACGTCATATTGTATTCTTCCGCATGCTGCTACATTTGCATATGGTGAACAACTCGACTACTGTTTAACGAAATGATAGTGACAGGCGCATTTTTGAAACACCTTTTGAATTACCGACTGTCGCTGAGTGCTTATAGAATTGCCTGCGTGAATTATTTGTAAGGTAATGAGTGATATGAAGAGCAGATTTGGCTAAATAGCTTTCGAAAGATGGGGAACATAAAGTACATCTTATCCTCTCCATTTCCTTCTTGGTGTGACTTTTAATTTGCACCTTGCTTCAGTACGTTAAAGATTACGATATCAGGCAATTTTATTAACGTATAGCAATAAGAAAACATGGTTATAGGATTGTAGATTGCAATAAGTGCTGTTCTCATGGATAAAAAGTTGGTTTTGCTACCTTGAACGTAAACCGTAGACTAATAGCTAATCTATACGGAATTGAACCTAATGTATAAAAAAAGTGTTGAGTAAATTGTGCCTGTACGCTCAAACAGGCACTTAATATATGTTGATGTTACGTATTTCGTAATTTATAATTTTCACAAATGATATATGTAGGTTCCAGATGACCAGAAATATACAGAAAATGGCTTCAGCTGCTATCTTGAACACATATGAAAGATCATAGTTATTTCCTTTATATGGGGTTGAATGTACGTTCAGTGTTGATATGCGTCATTATTTCGGATACGTGGAATGGAGAATATGATAAAAAAAATCCAGCGAGAGCAAGAACACATATACTCCGTGAAGGATGTATCACCCCTCTTGATTTTTACATCACATACTGCATTTTACACATCCGAAACAACGCAGATAACATGGGAAGTACATCTAGAAACGGATGTAGCTGATATAAAGAATTATTAAATTACTTTTGAATTTAATGCCCCAGTTCTACTTCTGATGAGGCACAAAGGGAGTACTTCTGAGCCATTCCTATGAATTCATTGAGCTCATGAAGTCGCCTCACGAACATTTAGTCCATAAAATAATAAAGATAGTTACATAACATCAACACATAAAAAGTACTTACTTGAATTCGTATCCTAATAGACAATTATCTCAGAATAGTGCTTTTGGCACTGGTACTGCGACTTGCAGGGCATTTTGTCTTTATTCGTGAAAGATGTACGTTCATCCCTTTCTCCCAATTTATTTGTTTTGCACTTCTATTCGAAAATAATGGAACACAGATCAACTTTTCGTCTTAAAATCTTCAATTTGCTAAAAGTAACGTCATTGCCAAAGTCAAGCAAGTTGATATTTAATACCGTTTCTCGCAAAGAAATTGCACTCTTTCCCTTGCGTTCACGCAAGTCTATATTTAATCGGGCCCCTGGCGTAAACTTGGATATATCTGGGAAATGAATCATTTTCATTAAGTGGGAGGTTTCTCTTATTTTCTCTCTCTCTCTCTCTCTCTCACACACAGACACACACACACAAACTCTTTAAAGGAACGAGCAACAAAAACAACAACAAAAAACACACACGCGCGTGCGCTTTTTTGTCTTTGTATTGCATATAATGAAAAAAAATCTAAGTTGCAGTGTTACGGCTGATTAGGGGGAAAACATAACGTGGACTTGATCACGTGTTTTGATTCGTGGGCGCGCTGCTATAACCACTGAAAAGCGATATTTGACACCTGCCGGTTGGTGTAGTTGGTAAGGTATTGGAGAGCTTATGTGGGGGCTCGCGCTCAATTACAGTAACTTTTTTATTTTTGTACATACGCATTTTCAAATTGTATAGAAACACTAACCATTGGTTAGCTTTGGATTTTTAAAACCCCGGCGTTCCACTTAGTAAGCCAACAGGAAAAATCACAGTTAGTTTATCACTGTAAGGAAAAATCACGGTTAGTCGAAAGACGGTTTTAAAAAGCGTACTATCTGGGAAATTGGCAGCTAGTTCGTTTGAGAAATATCGTCGGTCCCAACAGTAAAGTAAACGTCATTATAATACTCTTGAAGTGTCTCACTTCTGAAAAATCACAAATCCATCTTCTTCATAGCTCTATTCTAACAAAGGATCAATTAATAAAATTTCCAAGTTTGGAATTAAAGTCTACATAAATGCCTTTACTCCAGAAACTGTTTTTGTAACATAAAATGACTAGTAAAATGTACTACGTTCAGCAGAAGAACTTTTGGAACAGGGGTAGAGTGTTGGACAACAAGGTGAACAAACAAATCTGAAGATCGTGAGTTCGAACCCCACTCCAGACCTCTCTTTTCTCGCTACAGGCTAGATCTACCAACGTTTTTAAGAACAAGGTTTGTAGCCAGTTTGGCTTTCCAAGTTTATAGAAAGTTTGGCTTTCCAAGTTTGTAGCAAGTTTAGCATCTATCAACTAGCAAGTTTGCTACAAGATTGTAGTAAGTTTGCATCCTTGCAATGCCAAACTTGCTGAAAGTTTAGAGTCTTGCAATGATAATATTGCTGCAAACTTGCTGCAAGTTTAATGTGCTATCTGGGAGTCCAGGCCCGTGCCCAGGGGGCTCTAGGGGGATGAACCCTAGTCAATTTTCTTGCCCCAATACAAATATTAAATTTTATGTTTGTTTCGTAAGCCCCCTAAGATTTTCGTCCACCCCTACACTTTGTGGCTGGCGGCGGAACTCAGTGCAACACCCGGTGGAAACAACCACCGGCAGCCACTAAATAAATACATATATGATGATGATGGTGGCTATTCTACTTGGAGGCAGGTTTATGACCTGAAACTCCCTGGGAAAATGAGACCTATCGTGTTGTTCCTTTCTATTAAATGCAATGTAGTAAGAACGGGGCGTACCGATTGGGGATTGGATCCTGAATCCGTTGATTATAAGGTAACCAGCGTTACCGGCCACCCACCAGAGACACAAGGAAATAAATAGAGATCATATGACTTTACACCTAGATTCACTAGGTTTCAATTTTACATGATTTATTTTACCTCCATACTATTTGTGATATATAATAAATTCCGGTTGATTTGGTAACTACCAGGGCCGGATTTATGTATCTAGGTGCCCTAGGCCCACGACGTCTAGCGTCACTGACATCTCTCTTTTCCGTTCCCCTTATCCCTCCCCTCTTTTCCCCTTTCCCACCTTCACATTATGACAAATTTACTTTCCTCCGTCCTCTCGTCATTTAATAATGATAATAAAGAGATAATAATTATTTAACTCTGCTGATGTGGTTATGTACTAAACACGATTCAATAATATTAATAGTAATAAATAATGGCATTAAATAATAGCCCTATAACAAACACTTTTAATTAACCCTCCGTTTACCGCCGTAATTTTGAAACGTAGGTTACCACATAAGGTCCATCACGGACCCCACATTTTTTTTCATTTTATGAGTTCATTTTTTCAGTAAATCTAATCATACCATCCTGCGGTTTTCTTAGGCTATAATTAATCTCAAATCGCTTATTTCCGATACAACTTTCCCTGTATCAACTCCAACATCCGCCCCGATACACCAGCATCGTTCCCTGTATCAATCTCTTCACTCAGAAGCAAATCTTCAATTTCTTTATCAGTGAGACGTTTATTCATTATGCTAATGTAAAGAATGGAGTCCGAACACCCATACACTACTAGTGTAAACAGCTAACAGATGGCTAGCAATACAGCAACTGCGCCAAAATGTATACAAGTGTAAAACTTTGGTAAACTTTATTTTTATATGAGTTAGTCTAGCAACTTTGGACTTCGGCCCGTCACGATTCTTCTTTAACTGTTAAAATATACACCCATGCCCCTGCCGGGACTGGAACCCGGAACCTTCAAGCCGATGGCCTACCGCCGCAGACCGCTCGGCCGGTTGTATACAAGTGTGCTTACCCATATACGTCAAAGGTGTTACATGATTTACCATGTGCGGACCATTGTGAATCCCAGCAATTTAATTTAAAATGTTCCAGTAAACATTTACTTTTTCGATAATATTTTAGTAACACACGTACTCAGTATGGAATTTAGGAGGCATACATGAAATTTTAGATTTCTAAAGGAAACATAACAGAAGTAATCACTTAATCATAATGGACCTCACGTGGTAAACCGAAGGTTTACTGTAGGTTACTTGTGAAAGACGTATTAATTACACTAAACAAGAAGGTAATAGAAACCATTTTCATTCACACAAGACCACTTCAAAGCAAATTAAGCAAAATAAATTATAAATAATACATAAATACAATTGCTGTCCATCAAAAATAATTTTACTTATCTCAAAAATATTTTTAGGAATATTCCTCATTGGTTTCTATTTTGCGAAGGTGTCTATTATGTCATCGTACCCAACATCTTGGTTCAGCTTTCCCTCAATGCTGAACAGCTCTAATGATGTCACTCTGTCATGGCGAGTTGGGGATCTTAAATAATTATCTTCCACCCGTCAATATGTCGCTCCTAAAAACTGGGAACTTGCAAAATTCCAAAATCTCCAGGAGTGGACAAAGGCAAGACTACAACATATGCTACATTGAATACGTGGCCAGCTCCTTGAAACTTAAACATCAGCTCCGGAAATATTGTATTTACCTCCTGAAGATATAAATTCAATGTAGGGAGAAGATAAGGCTTGTTTCTACTGACATACTTATAAAAGACAGATATGGATAATTTTGATTTTTTAAGGTCTTTAGCTATCCTTGGTTCAGACTGCGATAGGGTATGGGAGAGTAGCGGCCGGTAATTTAGTTAAGGTACCAACCTGACTTGCATGTGGTGAAACCGAAGTAAATCCTGGAAAACCTAAGTCAGGACTGTCTCCACCAGATTTCGAACGCACGGTACCTACATATTGCGGTTCCGTAAAGACAGGTTAGAAAAAGCCACTTCAGTTTTCCTTATATACAAAAACTTAGCTTAAGTTGCGTCTTCATGTATATTGAGTACTTCAAAACATAGTACCTGTAGCCTATTAATAAGAGTATAGACTGCAACGCTCTACGCACTAAATTCGGAAGAGCGAATATTTCATCGTATTAGAGCGGAAAGAAAGACCACCCTTTTAGAGCGAATTTTGCAACCGAAAAGAGTGGTTTTCTGAGATCTTTCTACCTGAGATTCCTATGCTTTATGCATGTAGTTTATTCTTCAATCTTGAGAGAGCGATTTCTCATCTTTTTAAAGTGGCGTGAAAAGCATCATGGTACTAGTCAAGTTTTTTGTCCCCCATTTGTTACCGAGGAGGTTACCGAAAGACAAAGTCCTTCGCAGAAGTAAATCGCGTTTAGTAAAAATGCCAAGAGAAGGCCTGATAACTTTTCTCAACGAAATATATATAGTATATATACAGACTGTCCCAAAATTCGTGTGTAAATTTCATTGTTCCAGTATACAGAAATGGGAAGGGCTAGGACAACCAAATTTGGAGGAAGTTTAGATGAAGGTCTGAAGTTTTGTTTGAGAACAAAACGAAGTCGCGGTTACAAGAGAGTGATGATATACAAGGTCAAAGGTCAAAATGTGATTTTTTCCTCATGGGGTTTCAATGTTAAATGGTGTTCTCATATGCCATTCTTTTGAATATTGATCTCTGGTAGCAAAATTGGTATATGTGCATAACTTCTGATGTTTATTGATGTGCTAATGAAAAATGTGGCCAACTGTGACCTTGTGACCTCTAGAAGGCCACCTGTGACTTTTGCGAAATTAACGCTCCTGTCAACAATTATTGTACAAGATTAATTCTATCGATAAAGGTTACAACGAATACACAAATAAAGGATCGACCGAAGATTTCATTTCAACAAAATTGAAAGGTCAGATATGTCACAAAGGTAAATGGCCACGGAGCTTAAGTGTCATATTTCAGACAAAGACGACTATCAAAACATTCGAATTTTGAAACAATAAATTCTAGTTTCTATAAGCTTTAAAATTAAAAATAACATGTGACTTACGAGAATCCAAAACTTGACCCCGTGATCCTCAGCAGGTCATCTGTGACCTTTTAGCGATTAGCGTCCTTTTCAGCAACTTATCGTACAAGATTTATTCTATCAAAGAAGAAAACCCACGAATACACAAATAAAGGATCGACCAAAGATTTCATTTCAGCAAAATTGAAAGGTCAAAAATGTCACAAGACGTCAAAGGTCACGGAGCTTAAGTGTCGTATTTCAGACAATCACGACTATCAAAACATTCGACTTAATTGAGTTTTTATAAGATTTATAATTGAAATTGACACGTGACTTACGAGAATCCAAAATTTCACCCTGTGGCCCTCAAAAGGTCATCTGTGACCTTTTAAGGATTATCGTTCTTTTCAACAACTTATTTCACAAAATTATTTCAATGATAGAAGATCTTACGGAACATACTCATTAAGGAGAAATATCAGATTATGCGAGGTTTGAAACACTAAATTGGCAGTGAGTTCATATGAGTTTTAAATTATCAATGACATGCACTAGTAAAATGGGAAACTGTGTCCCTTAGGAGGTCATTACCTGGCTAATTCCAGTTTTCTCTCAAAGCTTCATTCGAGACTTTTACCGTTATTTACTCACTTGCATATCTACTGAGTACGGAGAAACATTTGAAATATTACCTTACCTGTACAGCAGTTCTTGACTTCTTGCTGGACTCGTAAGTCATCGGTTGTTATTCATCTATTCGACGTGATGTTCCTGATGTGCTAAGCATAAATTAACGTGTATGAGTGTCTTTGTGAATTTGTTTTCAAATGTGCCCGGTGTTATCTGTTCAACGCAACGCTCTATCGTTCGTCGAAGCTCGGGAAGTGTTCTGAAGGACTCCTGTAAACCTCGTGTTTAAGAAAACCCCACAGAAAAAAGTCGCATGGAGTTAGATCGGTACTTCTAGCTGGCCCCTCCACTTCACTCCCCATACTTAACAAACGGTTTCCAAACCTCGCTCTCAAAATTTCAAGTGTTGCCCTAGTGCGATGTGTCGGGGCCCCATACTGTTGGAACCACATTTCATTGTTCGGTTAAAATTTAAGCGTTCATGTTCAGGGAAAAGAAATTCACGCAACATATTATGATGTAATTTGATTTACGTTTCCCTCAAAGAAAAACGGCCCAAGTACGCAATTTGCTCTTAGTTCCATCTATACCATAATACCCCTTTGGTCAGTAGAACGTTCAACTATTTCCAATGGTGGACTGAGGCCCTAGAACCGTGCATGAGATTAAGACACCGTTCCATTTAAGAAAAACTTAGCTTCATCAGACATTATAATTTGAAATAGAAACATAGGGTTTTCATTTAATTTGTCTATAAACCAGTTACAAAATAACATTCTGGCACCATAATCTGCTTCTTGTAATTTATGTACAATCTGAAATCTGGTCGCCCTAACCTCCATCACACTCAATATTCTATTCAACGAACTTCTTGTAACGTTGAGTGCAACACTTCGACGTGGTATAGATTTTCTGGCTGAACTAAGCTGAGAACGAACCACTTCGCGTTTATTTTCGTGGGTAGAGACAGTTGCTGGTCGACAGGCTTGTCGTCGTCGAAAAAGGTTCTCCTTACTGAAACAGTTATTTCGAAACTGTTCATACAGACGAATAAGTTGTGTGTTGCTTACTTTCACACCCCACTGTACAAACGCCTTTCTCCGTATTTGTGTGAGCGATTTGATACTCAGAGCGTACCACTCTAGCAAACCTGCATGCTGTTCCTTTGTAAGAGTATCGATTCCGGCAATACGATACACACTTACAAACACATATGAGCATAGCAAAAATAAAATTAATTCAACAGTTCTTGTTCTTAGAAAAATCACAACTAAACACCAATAACTTTATTCGAATACAGTTTCATTGTGAAACGGTTCAATAGCAATGCTCCCTCAAATTCATGGGGCAAAGGAAGGACCTGTATGGGAGATATTTTTGTAGTGGTTTTGTCTTAGCAGATAAGTGCCGTAACGGTATTTGACTAACGCCAGTCATTCCTCAAGCTCCTCAGCTGCATAATACACTACTCTGAAATCTGACCTCTGAAATATTGCTGACTTCTCTGAAGCTAAAAACCATTTCTACCTCAGTATATGAACATAATGAACAATTATAAGCCTTCCACAGTTCACAATTTCCCTGGAAATAGCGTTAATTCGACGAAGATCGTAGGTAACCAAATAAAGTCACAATTTCCTTTCTCATGCTGTAACTCCATTCTTATTTTAAACCTCATATCAATGTTTCAAATGTCACATGGTTTCATAGTAGTCAACCCCCCTCTATAAAACTTTAACTTTCTGACGTTTGACCTGTTGTGGTATTTATGAACTTTCAGTTTTGCTAAAAAAAACCTTCATTCGGTCCCTTATTTGTGTATTCGTGGTCATTTTCTTTGATAGAATTCTTGTACGATAAGTTGTTGAAAAGGGTGCTAATCCCTAAAAGGTCACATATGACCTGCTGGGGGTCACGGAGTCAAGTTTTGGATTCTCGTAAGTCACATGTCAGTTTTAATTTTAAATCTTATAGGAACTCAAATTTATTGTTTCAAAAGTCGAATGCTTTGACAGTCGTCATTGTCTGAAATACGAAACTTTAGCTCCGTGGCCTTTGACCTCTTGTGATATATTTGACTTTTCAATTTTGATGAAAAGAAACCTTCAGTCGGTCCTTTATTTGTGGTTATCTTTCTTGATAGAATTAATCTTGTACCATTAGCTGCTGAAAAGGACCCTAATCCCTAAAAGGACACAGATGACCTGCTGAGGGTCACGTTTTGGATTCTCGTAACTCACATGTCAGTTTTAATTTTAAATTTTATAATAACTCAAATTTATTGTTTCAAAAGTCGAATGCTTTGACAGTCGTCATTGTCTGAAATACGACACTTAAGGTCCATGACCTTTGACCTTGGTGACATATCTGACATTTCAATTTTGCTGGAATGAAATCTTCGGTCCATCCTTTATTTGTGTAGTCGTTGTCGCCTTTATCGATAGAATTAATCTTGTACGATAAGTTGTTGAAAGGAGCGCTGGTCTCGCAAAAGTCACAGGTGACCTTCTAGAGGTCACAAGGTCACAGTTGGCCACATTTCTCATAAGCACATCACTTAGCATCAGAACTTATGCAGATATAATAAGTTTTGCTACCAGAGATCAATATTCAAAAGAATGTCATATTAGACCACCATTTAACATTGAAATCCCATAAGGAAAAAAAATCACATTTTGACCTTTGACCTTGTATCTCATCAGTCCCTTGTACCCGTGACCTCATTTTGCTCTTAAACAAAACTTCAAACCTTTATCTAAACTTCCTCCAAATTTGGTTGTCCTAGCTCTTCCCATTTCTGTGTACTGGAACAATGACATTTACACACTGATTTTGGGACAGTCTGTATATATATAAATCACAGCCATATTCAATCCACTAGTGGATGAGGCCTCTCCCCGAAGGGAGGAGTTGGTCTACTGCTCCCACGCTGACCAGACGGGTTGTGAGAGGAGAGCTGAAGCTCTCACTGTGATCGCCACTGTCTTTTATTCACAGCAGCTCCCCAATTGTCCTCACGATGCTGGGTCAACACTGAAATTTTTGAGCCCCCACCGGGAATCGAACCCGGGACTGCTCGCACTGAAGTCGAGCGCGCTACCGACTAGGCTACGCAGGAGCTCATATATATAAACCTCAGTGAAACCTCTAGTAATGGACACCTCTATAAAGCGGACACCTCCCGTAACGGACATATTTTGTAATCCCCGACCATCGCTATAAGAAGAAACATACTGGCAAACCTCTCTAAAGCGAGTACTCTCTATTGCGGACACGGACAGTGTTTCTGTCATTTATAGGTAATATTTACCTCCCTATAACGGACACTTTCATAATGATTTAAGGATAAACCTTGGATTGTCAATATGCCGACTGTCATGTAGAATGGTTGAACAAATTTCCTTGCACAGTTCGTAATTACAGTATGAAGAACATTTTCAACGCTGATGGAACTGGACATTTTTTCGTGCACTTCCGGCTAAACAATATGCTTGAACGGAGAAACGTACTCCAATCGCATGGTAAAATAGCAAAAGAGCGGCGCAAGACATCGAAGAGGAAATGGAAGAGAAGAAACCGTGTGAAGTGAAAAATTGCTCAAAAACAACCAATTTCTCAATTTTTTGAGCATTTCTACTTCTCTCTCTTTCCTCTCTCTCACTCTCTTCATGAAAAAGACACAAACATACGGAATATGTAATATGTAGTGATTATCGAAAAGTGCAAAAAAATATAAAATGTTATTTGTAAGCTGTGCCCTGAACATAAAGTTCAGCTCAGACGGAGAAGGGCAATGTAAGAAAGATTTTAGTTATATTCATACAGAATAATTGCTTCATCCACCACTGTATTTACTCTTTGGTTGTATATGACATTGCTCACTAATTTATCTTAGAAAATATTGAAACCTGTGTAAGGCGAACACCTCTCTATAGCGGACAATTTTCGATTCCCCGTGGCTGTCCGCTTTACAGAGGTTTCACTGTAATATAAATGACAGCCATATTCAATTAACTAGTGGATGATTACGTTCCCATTTTCAAGAACTACCATATGTTCCATTCTTTTCTCCGAGCAGAAAATTCTCATCTTTTCTCCTATGAAAATCCGGTTTAAAGAGCGGTCTCTCTTTTCGCTCTCGCAAGATGAAATATTACACTCAAATCGAGAGGAATTTCGCTCTCTGAATTTAGTGTGTGTGTGTGTAGTATTGATTAAAATTGTTGTTGGTGTGTACAAAGACAAAAATAGGAATAAATTATATTCCTAATATAATATTTGTTTTACTATTTCTAATGTAAATTAGCCTAATTTTAAATGATATGAAGTTAGTCACGAAAGAGGGGCCCAGGTAAAAGGTGATTATGTTTGGCGCTCCTCCTTAATGTGTTCTGTTAAATATTTTTGTCTCACGTTTTAAATAGGAATTTGTATTTTTTCCGCTTAGAGCGCGTACCTAGGCCCGGGCCTAGTGGTAAATCCAGCTCTGGTAACTACGAATACTATGTGGTAGGAAGACTCTCTAAAGTTTGATGTTTATAAACGTTTTCTTCTAGTATATAGAGAACCAGGGGCGTAAATCCCGCCACCGCAACCTCCTCGGTACAGGGAGGGAGGGCGCAAAGCTAAGATTTTTTTTACCAGTAAGGGTGCACGAACTACAGTTGTGGTGGTGGTGGGGCACACAGCCAGTTAGTTACCCTACTGTGCAGAATATTGGTTAGAAGCTCATTGAAAGATTCCATTTGATCATATTCGAATTAAGGACTTCGTACAGAATGAAAACTTACCTGCTCTTTAAGCTCCGGGTCTAATGTTCTAAAGTTATATCTTTGAGGCATTGATTCTGGTTGCTCTGACTGAAAGAAAAAATAAAAGGTTATGCATTTCTAAACACGAGGCACAGGCACTTATTGCATCCTATGTAAAACGTGTGGGGTGAAAATTTAAAAATAGTACCAACTAATGACATCATCAGAATTACTTTCTGATCGTCTCCAAACTATACAAATTTTATCCTATCTTTAGCACTTGCACACCATTGCTCCTCAGCTAATCTGTTACAGCCATCCGCTATCTTGATCTCTTTATTCTATCCACTGTTCATATATAATATGTGAGTTTAAATGTTTTGTGTTCATGATATATATCAGTTCCATGTCTTGTATGCAATAGAGGATGACCAGGCGTCCTACTTTTCGCATAATATTTTATAGGTAGTGACCAGTGGGATACGAAACATCTATGAAAAGCAAGAAACGTTTTCATTTAAAATTGCTGCTGCGAAATATTTTGTGGCTTCAAATCAAGTTCATTCTAGTAACTAGGTTGCTTGGTTACCGACTTTGGAGTGTGTATTAAAGTTTTATCCTAGACTCATCTAATATTTTCAGTCGGAAGAAAAATGTTCACTTTAGAAAAGACTTCTAGTGATCCGCTGTCAGAAATGTCTGAATTGAGCACAAAACTAAAGTCCTATTTTCAACACTGTCGTGTTAGCTCTGGAAATGAATCATATCACTATGTTAGAATTAGCTAAATTGCTTTGATTACGAAAGGAGAAATTTCCTAACAGATCTAGTTGAATATTTCTGTTACTGGTGATTTAAGAGAACCTTTAAAATCTTCAAGATTATTTTCTTTCATTTCTACATTGAGTATTGGAACTTTAATTATAGTAATGTATTGATCTGATCAGGATTAAGAGCGATTGAACTGGATGATGTACAAAAAGACTATAATATAATTTGATAATATGTATTTTAGATAAATAATCATAATTGTGATCATTTGGATCAGATCTCAAATATCCGATCACATGCTTCTACGTAAAAAAATAATAATAAATAAATAAAAAAATTGAACACTGGAACATTGCATGTACGTTAGATGCATGATAACGTATGATAGATGTATTTAGATGTTAGATGTAACATGGTTTGAATTTCTCAAGTGTTTTGAAGAAAGAACTATTTTTTTTATTATAATGTGTGTCGTATTGCACAGTTTGTGCCTTTTAGCTACAAATACTCCGACTGAGAAAAAAATGTTCATAATCCATAAATGATTTATGAACAGCTATTAATGTCAGTTGAAGTTAGAACACATTGAAACATTAATCAGAAAATACAATTTCGGCTGCACTTGTACTGAATTTCGTGATTTGATTTCTGGAAACGGTAGCTTGCTGAGAGCCATTCTCCTAAATCAGAAATAGGAACTAGAAACCATGGAGACTTAATATGAACGTTGAATTGAATGGAATTGAAAATTTGTATTGTAAACCTTGATTTGATTATATAATTTCATGTAATGTATTTTGAGAGTCTTCTTAATGTTCTTATTGGCTGCAAGGAATTTCAACAAAAGTTTAGTTTTATTTTATACTTTGATTCAACTTTAGATCTATGTAGCTCTTTATGACACTACTCGCACATCGATAACATAGTGTTGAATGAGCTTATAGAAAATAATGAAACCCCTTTAGTTTGAAAATAATCTCCAAAATATGTTCTCCTTTTCGCATTTCAAATTTTGGCCACTTTCATGTAATGTCTTCCGAAATATCAACGAGCTTCAATGTATTTTGTGACTACGAATGAACAATTGATATCTGTTATATTCTCTAATTTAGGGAGCGGGGAGGATTTAATTTTTCAGTTATTTTGCTCCATTTTCATGAATGAGTTGATACATTAGTGATAATAACTTATATCGTCATCTATTATCAATGATTTAGGTCAGTGGTTCAGGTATGGCGTTATGCGGTTTTTCCATTTGAGGTTAAGAGCAAAAGCATTTCAATTTTCTTCAACGTGAGTTAGAAATGCAACATTGGTCAAATAAGTCAAAGGACAATGAAATATATTAGTTTAAGGATCAGTTCTACGATCGAAACCTAAATTTCTAGTCAGTGCTAAGTTGAAGCCAACTCTCATTTTGTGTACTCTCATTGGCCAAAATCAGTCTTAGCCTCAACTTAGCGCTGACCAGAAGTTTAGCAGTCGATTGCAGAACTGACCCTAAGTCGTCCTTATCTTTTTAAGTAATAATATTTTAGTTAAATGAGCTACGTAAATATTGTTTTGTGGTAGGTGTTCGTGAAATATGATGCCAAAGTTTCTTGCTTTACACATCTTTTACGTGTTCCTATTTTGCCTGGAGCTACATTCTTAAGTGTATTTTTCCGTTTTGTTACTGCCTAAATTTTAAGTGTAGAAGTGTTTCTTTGATTTAAAGGTAAGATAAACACACATGGACAAAGTTACGATTCCACACGGTTTAAGTTGTATATAGAGCATCTCTGTTCCAAATTATATGCTTTTATATAAAAGTATGCTGTATACTGATTTTGATACTGACTTTTTTTTTGTTCTTTTGATCATATAATCATATATTTCGTAGATACTCACCAGTATTAGCTAAGTTGATAGAGAGCTGGTTTCGTGTTCGGGAGGGCCTGGATTCGATTTCAGTGGCCGACCAACCTGAGACTGATGTCTTCCAATTTTTTCTCAGTCACACCAGGCAAACGCCTTAATGACACCTTTATCTTATCCTCTGACTAGCACGTTCCTGGATCCTTTCCCCTACCCTATTCCAGCTTGAGTCTTAGACGTCTAAGCCCATAAATAACTTCAATTCAATTCAAATATATGGCACTATGAAATATGTCAACGTAACAATAACATGCTAGAGACATTACTCGTATGATTATTTATAAAGCCATTCAGATATCAGATTTGACAACGAAAATATAAATATACTCAACGAAAATTAAGGGAAAATGTACTTGAGAGTCATTCCAACAATTTTCGCCAAATTCACAAATAATAGGTTGGCACACAATTTTAAAAAAAATCTGGAATGTTATTCATATGGAATTTTTCTTACTTCAATGGGGGAAGAGACGTGGGGGAGGAAAGGGGAGGCAGTCATGAAATTTTTCACATGGGACTCTACCCTCCCTTTTAAATAACTCAAGCTCCGTAAGAGATATTGGAATGAAACAAAACAGTTCTTTTCTTTAAACTACAGGCTTTAATTTCAGTATGATTTTATTTAATTCTGATAATAAAAGAGTTAGAAAATATCGCCTTGAAAGTGTGTATATTTTTTGTATTTTGTACAATTTTTGATCACCAAAAAGTGAACCTAAATTTTGGAGTATCCTTTATTTATTTATTTTTACAAAATGCCTCCACTAACGTAAGAAGTCATTATATCCATATTATTAGATTTGAATTAAGTATTCTCCTGTCAAATAATGTCGAAACACAGCCAGGAGTGTAAAATTTATAAAATTCAAGGTCATTTATCTCAAAAGGAGATTATATTAAAAATCTAAATTTTTTACCACGAAAGGCTAACCTATTTGGGTTTAATCCCAAATTTTCATCAGAGTACTTTGCCCCATTTTTGAGAAGTGAATTTTAAAAATTAGATTATGCTCCATTTTCAGGAACACTCATTACTGGGTCAGTCCATCTGAAATCGTCCAGCTTGGTTACTCGACCCCTTTCAATAAAAATATTTTTAACATCTATATATCTTATACAAGAATAAATAAATAAATTGCACAAGTCAACAGGGGTTCGGTAACATGGGTGAAAGTTTCTTATTGTATTTCTGACGCTGAGTTTTGAAAATTGGCAGTATGACACAGTTCCATGTATTGAGTTATATACCATTTACGACCTTGGTGCTCCGTTCGCTCCACCACATTGAGAAAAAGATTTGTATCAAAAAGCTTTACAGATCGCCAAACATTCTGCGTCTGAAATACAATTTCATATACAAAAATTATAATTTCGGAACTACAAGTATAAAAGGTATTGCTTTAAATTTCCAGTATTGTTTTAAACACATATCTGAAGGCATACATTTTTATAGCTACGATCAACTATAAAGCTTTTATACGTGAACTCTCGCCATTACAACGTATAAGTATGGAACAGAGAAAAAGTAAAAGTTATCATAACAAAAAAATGTTACGTGGTGGGTGCTTTTCTAGCTCATATTTGAAATCAGCACCATAAATTTAGTAAAAAAAAATATCGTTATCCATGTTACCGAATAAAACGTTAAAATTTGTTGCCCTGTGTAATAGTTCAAAGCGGATATTATTTTTAATTTATCCCAAGCGATTCATTAATGGCAGTCATTTTTTATTGCGGCACATGGAGACATTTGTGTCAGCAAACGTTCACGAAAAATGTAATACCTACTTATTGGTTTTTATAGAATATTCAAACAAAAAAAATTTCTTCATTTAAAATTAGCTTGATAATTTTAGTCCTCTGCATGAAATGTCTAAAATATAATCGAACTGATGAAAACGTGATATCCAAACGTGATAGTCGAAATAGAAACAATTCGGATTTTCACTGTGATTTTCGCACGAAAGAGGTTTAATATGAAAGTTGTTTTGGACAAAGGTCCGCGTACTACATATCACGGTTTTTATTGAAGTTATACAGAATATGAACGCTGATATGTGCTTCCTTATTTTTTTAAATGAATCTTTGGAAATCTAAAAAAATCGTATTTTTTGTATACTGGAGGGCCAATATCTCTGGTGGGACAAAATCTAGAAATCTACTATTTTCACACGTTAATCATTTAGGTAAAGAATCCACGGTAGAAATTTCAACTTTTCTATTTGTTTCAAGCGAGTTACAAATAAGTTTAAGTTAGCGGGAACCAAGAAAGCATCTCACGGCTGAATTAAATGAAGTTTCCGTGCTAAATAGTTAATCGGAAAATCATTGTAGAGCTTGGGCAACATGTGTAAGAGCGAGCGCTGGATAATATAAAGAATCTGCCGTCCAAAGGCAAAAAGCCGTATCTGCAAATTTTATCCAACCGTACAATTTTACAGATACGTGTTTTTGCCTAAGCACAGCAGACCTTTGTCCAAAGACAGAAAGCCGCATCTGCATTTGACCGAAATTAATTTCATAGGGCCTACCTTTTATTAAACAACTCTATCTCGGTCGAATGTGCAGATACGGTCTTTTGTATTTGGGCAGCAGACCTGGAAAGAAGAACTACATAAAATAGGTGATTGCTTCGAGTGGGTCTAGTAGAACAGGAATGCGAAAATTAATTTCAGGTAAGAGAGATTCAGATCTTAATTTTCCATGGGCTAATTTGTAGCAGAATTTGAGATCAGCTGTTTTTCTTCGGATTTCCGGTGGGTGGAGGTTTAGGATATTTAAAAGATTCTGTTTACATGAGCTAGGAGTGGCTGGTATTCTAGCGTACAACACCTAAAAAGAAGTTAAGTGCAGAGTTCAATCTAGACGGATGTGTTTGCGAATTAGGTATGGATAATACTCGTGAGTGCTTTGGTAAATGTTATATTACAACCATAGTGCCAAAGAAAGATGTGAATGTGTCAAGTAGATTATGTTTTGAATCATTCTTGTAAGGAAGTTAATTTTATGTGGTGTTCAATTGGGAACATGAATGCTCCAACACATTACCATTCCTCTTCCTTTTCTCATTCCATTTCGTAATCAAATCTTTTGTAAAGCGTTGCCACCTTTCTAAGGGTATGTAAAGTGCCAATGCAGCTGTCTGCAACTCTTATTACGTACATCTTTTGAACGAAGAGGAGCACATGCATACCTATTATCATACCTAAGTTAGGTTTTACAAATTCTGTGTAGAGATTCTTTTTAATTGCAGAGCAGAATGATTTTGTCATATTAAAGATGCGAAAGGGTCAGTTCTACAATCGACCGCTAAACTTCTAATCAGCGCTAAGTTGAGGCCAAGTCTGATTTTGGTCAATGAGAGTACGCAAAATGAGAGTTGGCCTCAACTTAGCGCTGACAAGAAGTTTAGCGGTCGATTGTAGAACTGACCCTAAATGGAAGTTAGCACCCAGCAATGCTCGATGATTATGTCGCCTGTGTCTCTATGGTTGATAAAGTAGAAGACCTGAATTGAAAAACACCCCAAGTCCACCGAAGTATATTTTCCAGGAGGAATGAAAAACAGTCCAAAGTCTTCGTATGCTATCCTATTCAGTGGAAACTATTTTGTATTAAAAAAGGGTTTCTGCGGTGGGATTAGGATGTAATATTTACGCAAGTGGATAGCCCTTGGAATATAAAAACCGACAAACAGAAAAAATGCAAATAAGAAAAAAGTGGACTTGTGATGTTTTTCAATTCAGGTCTTCAATTGTGAAAATGGGCATTGAGGAAATGTAATGATAATTTCCCCTTAGTTTAATTTGTTTTATAATAGTGTCGAATTGAATTTATTTATGGCATAACTTAGTGCCGATTTATGTAACAAATTTACATATGGATGACTCGCCCAGCAACCCTTCTGCAACATAAAATATTTTATAACAGATTTAGATTCCAAAATAATTGAATTGACTGCAAAACGAGTTTTAATGTCTATGTAGAGAAGGACATTTTGCAGAAATGAGTGTTCCTGAAAATTCGTAATCCAATTTTTGAAAATTCATTTCTCAGAAATGGGGAAAAGTACTCTGGTAAAGTTTTGGGATTAAACCCAAATAGGTTAGAGCCTTTTTAAATAGATTGGTAAAAAAATAGATTGGTAAACTAATCTCTTTTTGAGATAAATGACCTTGAATTTTATAAATTTTACACACCTGGCTGTGTTTCGACATGGTTTACCAAAAAGTAGAACATTTAATTTCAAATCTAATAATATGAATACAATGACCTTGGAGGTATTTTGTAAAAAAAATTAAAAGGGTACTCCAAAATTTAGGTTCACTTTTTGGTGATCAAAAATTGCACAAAATACAAAAGATATGCTCCCTTCAAGGCGATATTTTCTAACTCTTTTTGTTATCAGAATTAAATAAAATCATACTGAAATTAAAGCCTGTAGTTTAAAGAAAAGAACTGTTTTGTTTCATTCCAATATCTCTTACGGAACTCGAGTTATTCAAAAAGGAGGGTAGACGTCCCATGTGAAAAATTTCGTGACTACCTCCCCTTTCCCCTTTCCCCTTCCACCTCTTCCCCCTATTAGAGTAAGAAAATTTAGAAACTTGTTTTCGTTACTTTGAAGTACATATGAATAACATATATTATTTCCAGATTTTTGGAAAATGTTGCGGTAACCATCACCTGGTGAATTTTCGTGGAATGACCCGTTTACTTATAACGAATTCTACAAATAAATGAGAATATTACTAAATACTACTATTTAAATGTTTAATCAATAAGTAAAACATTCATGCAGTAATATCTTCTTAAGTTCTCTCCTAAATATTACATGGCTACTTTTATTTCTAACCGAACAAAAGTTTATTATAAAGAGATATGACCATGCAAAAAGAGATTTTGCAAAAGGGACTATTCCTGTATACGGCAGGTTTCCCATCTTTTTTACTTGGTGCCTCCCTTCGTAAACACTGAGAACTCTTGACGCTTCCCCTTCTAAGCTTAGCGAACTTTGTATATCCATTAAATTATGATATTAGAATAAGGACTCGCTGAATTTAGGACCATATTATTATTATTATTATTATTATTTCAATAAGTAAACAATTTGAAAGAATTAGTTCAAGCAAATGACAAAAGAAGACTGGTCTAGACAAATGATTAAGCTAGCTATCTTCTTTCGAGAAAAGTGGAGTTAATTTACCATCCAACCGTAAGATTCAATCCAACGCACAAAATACCGTTGAGTTTTTCTTCGCGCAAGTTATGCAAATTATATCATAAGTAGAAGATGCTTATGATCATCGCGCAGTGCCTACATTGGTATTTCGGAACAGTTGACGATTAAGTAATTTCGCTTTCAAGGACGAAATATAAACTTACGAATAAATTATTTATATATTAATTTGGTTACTCTTTTAACAGCTTGAGCCTGAATTGACTAAGGCCATAAATAAATTCAAATTCACATTCACGCCCTCCAACAGAAATATGCCCCAGGTTTGGAATCACTATTATATATTATCTCCATATTTTGTAGAATATTCTTGTACACAGAGGGTTTGTTGTTGAGTTTATATAAATTGCTCTTAATAAGTTCTAAAACCTGGTAGATAAACATGCACGGGACAATTAAAAACAGCTAAAAATAGAAAGCGACTTCCTGTGCCTAAATAGGATAGTATAGCTACTTTTACGGACAGTAAAATTATTATCAACAAAAGTTGACGAAGTTCAGTCGATTGATCAAACTATTCTAGGTTTAAAATTCTTTTTAGGCCTATATGCCCTGAGTGAACTTTATTCTTTTTGTGTTATTCTACGCATATCGTGTGACGAATATGACCATGGAGAATATCTTGATGATTATGATAATGATGTAACCTACTCTAAAATTTACAAAACAGTCGCTGAGACACAACTTACGTTTTCGGTAATTCCTGGCCCCAGTGTTCTTGTGTTGAATTTCTGCGTTAATGTTCCTGTTTTCTCCGCCTGAAATTATTAAAAGAAAAGAAAGACTAAATTTAAAAGGGTTTTAAGAGTAAAAAGCCATTGGTGTTCTTGTCCATGGTTCCAAGAAAAACCTTTCATATAGAGGTAGTCGGCATAAACGTAAGAAACCCGAATAACATCTCTGAAAGAAACTGTTTAACTATACCAAACAGTATTATGGTTAAGAATATTTATTTACTAATATTTAATAAATATCCCCCACAAGGTACATCATACTAAAAGGAGAAAGGCTTGCAATGATGAGCTTATATAATTGTATACAAAGTACCAAAACATTGTTATTTTTTGCTCCGGCGAGTTCAGGTTTTAATGGGAAGGATTTAAAGAGATCGCAACACTTCCCTCTTTTATTATAACCTGCATTTTAGTTATTTCAATTCAAATTGTACCGAAAAACTATTTAGGGGTTTAATTGAAATAAACGATGTTCCGGTACTCACAAAGGATTTCCAAACAATTCTTGTGGATTTCCTGGTCATGCTTCCTGTTCCGGAAGCGAGTTTCAACAGCAGATCATATTCAAGACAGCAAAAAGATGTCACATATGGTTTAGGACTGAAATTTTGAATATCTGATCCCACAATTTTAAAGATTAGGTTTAAACAGATCCGGTACCAAGATGCGGATTGAAAAAAGTTCCGGAAGTGTGTGCCCGTGAGTACTGGCTCAACTTAATCCTTCTTTTTAATTACATTTTTTTTATTTCAATAATTTAAGTTGAATTAAACTATTCGTAAGCATTAATTCCTATATGAACTACAAATTGATTTTGAATTTTTTGTATACAAAATTAAATCATCAACTACACAAAAGATCATTTTAATATATTTTTATTTTATTTTTTTGCAGCACACTGTCTACCAATTTCTCCAATGTTGTTGAAGATATTTATTGTGTTATGACTGCGCTAGTTGTTGTTTTAGAGTAATGTTTGCTGTAGTTATGTGTATAACCTGATTTTATTGCTCAGTGAAGTACATTCGTTATACTAATAGGCTATCGACAAAATCTTCATGATCTCCAATTTTGAAACCTACATTGATACAACGTAACCAGAAAAGTTCTCATTTTTGACGTCCTATGGGAAGACGCAATCACTGATACGGAAATAAGTGCCTCAGGTACTGGAAAGGCGATCGGGGTGGGAGTTAGAATATTGGCGGTGACCCAGTCAGGCGCTTTGTGCCTTCACAGCAGTCATAGCTTGAGTAGTAGCTAATACAAATTGAGGTGTCGAAGCAGCTCGTTCGGGGTTGTTGGCTTTATGACTCTCAGGTGGGCTTGTCCGCAGCCGAATCAAGTCGCGAAAACGTTAATCCTTTGAGGATATTGCTGTGAATGAACGCATCGCCAGACACTGGTTACAGAAATTCAGGTATCGTATTTGTCCCTGTGTAATGAGCCTCGCAGTGGGCGCCCACAGTCCCTGGATCACGAGACCCCGAAGGTGACCATAGAGCAGGACAACAGCCAAACATGCGGTGGGATTGCTGAACGCTTCCAGGTTTCTGATGAATCAGTCAGACTTCACCTGTACCGCATAGAGGAGTACAAGTTGAGGAAGTGGGTACCTCATACACTGTCGGAAGCCAACAAGGACCAAAGAGCTGTTTGTCGCTGTTTTCTCGGCGCTGCAACACACCCATATTCGATCAAATGCTCACTAGTGACGAAAAGTGCTTCCTGTAACGTTCCCAAGTGTGCCAGACATTGGTTGTCACCGCGGGACCCTGTGACTCACACCACAAGATCACTTCTACATCTACGCAAGGTGCTCTGTATCTGATACACTAGTCACCAAGTGATGCACTACAAGCTGCTACCAACGAACCATACAAACACCGTAGACCTGTACACGTAGCAGTTGGAACATGTGCAACAAGTAATGCATCAGAAGGAGCCAGCAGTGATAAATTGTAGGGGGGTATTGTTCTTTGTCGGCAATGCCAGGCCGCACATGGCGCAAGTGGCCAGGGATACTATACACACGGAAAGAAATAAAAGGTTACTAGCAACCCAAAAATGGGTTAATGTAACATAATGAGTTGATAAATATAGAGCCTAATAAGTACAAGGTTACAGCAATCCAGCTAAAAGGGTTATATCCAGTGGGTTGATCTAACCCTCCACGTAGGTTATTTTGAAGGGTTATGATAAACAACTGTGTTCAGTTACTTTAACCCATCACAACCAAAAGTTTGTAAAACAAATTTCGTGGTAAAGTTGTTTGAAAGCAAGTTATTGTTATGATTTACTCTACATGTAGCTTAATTATAGTTATCAATTAAAAAATTGCGCTCCGGGTTGGATCGAACCAGGGACCTCATGCCTAGCAGTTCGAAGCGCTAACGACTACTCCGCTGAACACCTGAAGCTTACTGTCGATAATGCGTGTATTTCATAAGTTGCGCTAGGGTGATATTTGTTATACAAATCTCAATGTTACATATTACACATTCTCATTAACAGAATATTCATAATAATTTATATAACACTACATTCCTAAATTTAGGGTTGCTAGGTTACCTCCTAAGCTACACTTTAAAGTTTTTGCGTTGGTACTAAACTTCCATGTGGAAGCCCTTCAGAGTTCAATGACCGCCATCTCGTATGGACAGACACAACTTGGTTAAACTAACCCTCGTCATGGTTAAAAAGTAACTAATTCTCAGAAGGTTAAATGTACCTGCACATTAAACGGTTAAGATAACCGAGCAGTGGGTCAATCATGTTGTTTGTTTATTTCTTCTTGTACCAATCATGAAGGTAACTGACTACCCACGAATTGGATGCTTTTACCCAGATGTCTGTTAAACTTTTTTCAATGGGTTACCATTTACCTACAGAATTAGGTACTTTCATGTCCCGAAAGGGTTGTGGTAAACAACCAGTAGGTTGTGTGCAACCCTTTGGTCATTAACCTAGCAAAATTTTGACTTAGTTAAAACTAATTTCTTTCCGTGCAGCGAGTAGGTTGTGAGACACTGTGCAATCCACCATACTGCCCGGACCTTGCACAAACAGATTATCACCTCTTCCATTCCCTGGACAACCACTTTCATGGGAAATCCTTCGCCAATAAGGCAGACTTACGGCAGGCACTCACGATCTTCTTTGCATCTAAGACCCCCCCCCCCTGTCCCGTTTTACCGCCAGGGCATTGCTCAGCTGCAGACACGGTGGTAAAACGTGTTGGATTACTTTGAAGACTATCGGTAAGTAACATTTTCTGTATACCTTTCTACTTCTATCAAATACGGTAAGAACCTTTTTCGTTACTTTGTACTTTTGATTATTCGTGAGCCTCCTTCCTCTTTATTGGGAATGTCTCCAATAAAGAGGAACAAATTTTTGGAAAGCGGCCTAGATATTACTTGTGAATGTGTATCAAATGAACTACCTGAGATTTTGACTCGATTTCTTTAGCAGGGAAATTTGAATACTTGTAATGGTGGATTTCATACGCCAGGATTTCAAATTTTTCATTTTTAAATTGTGGGTTAGCTCATTTGAAAGGCACTTATAAGTATTATTGGCGTCGATTTCCAAAATTTCATTGTTTATTTTTATTTGTCCAGTATCTTTTAAAATGTGAAAACACATACACGCACGCGCAATTATAGGTACTGTGGACTCTAAGAAAAGTATTTTCTTTAGGACAATAAGTCCTTCCTACTTAATCCATTTAAAGAACCTGTAATATATCAGCACCCCTAAAGTCGGAAAAATATTTATACGAGGACTAAATGAAAATTAAAGCATCATTTACCTTATACATAAAAATCTTAACACTGAATGTTTCACCATATATAAAGTGTATTTCAAGACCTTGAGGACAAACTTGTTACGTGATTATTCACATCAAAATAGGAAAAAAATTATAAAACCCTATGAAACCATATAAATTCTTTGGCAATAAAATTCTTACGTTGAGAAACCTGTCTATGTGGCACTTCATAAACATGGCTGATATAGACATATTGGGCAATACTTTGATTGTTACTTGCTAAGCCGACACCACGCATGTAATTATTTTTCGGAACATGACGTTATTTGTGACGACGTAGCCAAACCTTTGACCGCCTGTAACTCCGATACTACGCATGTTTCGAAATTTGTTCACTGGAACTTCTGTCTTGTTTTGATGTGAATAATCACCTTCTAAAATTTGTATTCGACGTCTTGAAACACGCTGTAAATATATGCGTCATGGAATCGCCTATGACAAAGAAAGTAAAATTGAAAATCAATCTATAAAAAAATTAGTATGGAAAGTCAGCTAATCGCTAAATGTTATTTTAATAAGAGCACAAAATTAAATCATGTTTGAAGGTAATTTTTACAAATTTTTATTATTTAGAAATACACTTATGAAGTCAGATAAAATACTAATTTTGAAAACTACAAAGAACTCTTTCTATTTATCCCTAAAACCATGTTTTAGGGGTAAAATTCGAATGTTTATAGAAAGATTTTTTGTGCGGTAATTTTAAAAGTGTTCATACCTCTTACGTAGTTGCTCCAGAACTAATACGTATTACAAAGTAACAAGAACCGTTCATAAATGTCCAAAGCAAACCTAAACTAGCAGGATGTGCTGTTAGCACCTGGACGCACAACTGCTGATGTTAATTCATAAGTTGATATCACGAGCTGTAGACATATCACTTAAATTGGCTAGTAAAGAAACGCCATAAATTGATTCAACTTACTCAACTACATCGCGTACCTTGCTGTGTAAAACAGACAAATGCTGTAGTTCAATATGAATGTTTCTTTTCCTAGAGATCACATGACTGTAGAGGTGAATAATTAGTTGATTCCTTATGGCATCCAAATACGCGACCACATATGGTTATCTGTGGCATGACTGACTTTTATGGCTTATTTAATTTTGAGCTCAATATTTGGAGCCTCTTGCTTAACAAAAGACACACACTTACAAATTGTACAAAAACATAACCACAAGATGTAGAACATAATTAAGTACAACACTCAAACTACGACTAATTAATAACATGGCTTTTTGCTTTCAATAACCAAAATTCACAGGAATATAGTGAGTGATACGCAATAAATCATAGAAAGACCAGATTGAAGTATCGAATATATCATTGCTTTTCTATGTACTGTTTGATTCACTTTTAATAAATTATCTACGTCTTGTATTTTCTGCAGCGATGAAGAAAATCTATTTTCAATAAAAGTAACGTACGAAAATATTCCAATACCAATTACTCACAAAATATCAAGAATCTTCACCAGCTGCTTCATTGAACGTATTACAATATATGCACTACATGATTTATAAGAAATTTCAGTTTTGAAGAGTAATATATTATTACTACTCAAAACTACCACTCCGAGAAATATTACCAATGTGTATAATTTTCTAAACCTTCTGTTAGTACCCAAAACTTCCTCCATTAATGGATACGGACTCTAGATACCATAAACAAATGTGTAATATCAGTGTGAAACATTGACTTTATGCCTTATATTAGCAAGTGATACTCAAACAAAATCTTAGAATTTCCACTATTCTTAATGACGAAAATCTACTACAAATCAATGCATTGACATTTAAATATAATACATTCAAAGATGATGGTACACAAAAAGATTTCTCGACGGGCATGAGCCGTAGTGCTGTTACCGCCCATAAAATTCATTTTATCTTATTTTACAAAAAGATTTGGGTCTCTTTGTTTATTTTTCTGAGGGTAACAATCTATCGCTTGTGCGTATCTTTGTTCTAGAATATACACAACATGGAAGTTTACAATACATTCTCCGTCCCTGAGCGTTGTAATCGTTGAATTGTTATTAGACTTCCACATATCAAAGCAACACAAGTTTCTCATTGATAGGAATTTAGGTACTTGATTGAATCACGAAAGAAAATTCTTAAGAATGATACTAACTCAGCAATAACAAAGGAAAACAACGCACATTGAACGAATGTTTTATCGTTTATCTTCAACAAAAAGCGAGACAATATGTTTGTATTTGAACTAAAAATTGTGGTGAATAAGGCTTTCTTAAATGAAGAGACTGATTGATAATCACACATCGTCTTACAAGATTAGAGTTTGGATATCTTGTATATTTAAGTAGCTTAGAGGATTTCAGAACAGGAGATAATAGTTAACAGCCTTTGTTAATTTAGGCATCGAACATAGATTATCGATCTTAGTTATCGATGAACCCCTTACACGTTTACTAGAATCAAAGTTAATTCTGGCACACGTTCTTCAATCACGTTTATCAAAATGATAATTATATTTTAGCTTCGAGATGGATTGTCTTGCCCTATTCACGCACACAAGGAAACTATGGGCCAATAAATTATCTTTGAACACATTCAAAAACTATTCTGATTCATTGATTTGCAAAATCTAATACCAGATTAAACCTAAACATGTGATGTATTTCATTTCCGGAATGAAAATGCATGGCAAGTTTGACTGTTAATTGCAATTTGACTTCATTTGGTAATTACAACTAATTTGATATCAATAACCTAGTATTCATGGTATCATAAACAAGTGCACGAAAGGATGTGTTTGAACAGCAAGTGAGAAAATTATGTAGAGATTGTTACAGTGCGAATATATCACTCTGAGTAGAAGATATTGTAAAAATTTCCGGACGCTAATACAATTAAGTAAGGGAGAAGGCGGCAATTGCAACTTAGCACGCGCAGAAATTATGTTAACGCTTGTCTTTTCATGTATGAACAAATCGATAGTTCTTGACTTATGCAAACAACATACCAAGGCTATAGAAGAACTGTAAATATCACAAAAGCAAACCTCTATTGTTGTTCCCCCAACAATTGAAACAAACTGCCACGCCTATATACAATTATGTTTACTTTCAAACTTAACGTGCTATTGAAAATATATTGGAAATTCGCATTGGAAATATTCAAGAAGAAAAAAAAAGGAGAAATGAGGTTACATTTTACGTACTTCCAATATAAATGAATAATTGTTTTATAATGGGTGCTGTAGAATTATTGAATCGATTTGGAATTGGCATAAAACGCGTATAACGTTATATTGTGCGCTGTTTATTGAAATGAATTGAAGATTAGAACAAATCATTTAGTCACTATGAACAGTTGGTCAATTGATCACAGCAAATTTCCTGTAGAGTGCATTTTTTAAAATGATGATACGGTTCTTGCAGGGCAGCTTCAAATCAGGGGTCACTTTAATATATATAAAAATCCGGACACTTCTGATGCTATAAATCATATTAATTGGGTATAATACTGACAGAAAAATCCAGGCCTTGAACGAATGTACGCTCCCCAAGAAATGCAATGCTGGTGAGGGTGGCGCTTGAACATTCACAGTGCTCTGTTGGAAGCCATTTTGTAATATTAAGCATTACTCGTTAGGAACAGTCAGCATTGCAGAAAGTGTTATACCCCGTGTAAAAGGTTTGTAATGTCGAACAAGCCCAATTTCTTCTAATGGTAAAAGTGACACCTGAATTTAAGTTGCCTGGTAGGAGCCAAATCATCGTATTAAAAAGTCATTGTACAATAAATGAACTCAATCAACCTTCATGGTAACTAAATGTTTTAATCCGCTTTCCAAACCAATGGAATAAAGGGCATGTTGAAACATCAATTCCAAATTGTTTCAATAATTCTTCCCACCATTAGTACATATGACATCCATTACTTATGTTTTCTCGTTATTGAAAGTCATTAGTAGATAAAATTCTGGTTACTTTTCTCTCATTCTAGCGGTTCTTTCAGATTATCAATTTTGTTATTGTTTTATTTGGTCCTGACTTTTGAGCGTGACAGCTATCCGAAGCCTATCTTCCCTTCACATCTCCAGGTGATGTCCATGACTCTTCTATAAAGGAATTGAGAACCAAACGCGTAACTACAAGGTGGCTGTGCTGACAAAAGTCCAGGGTCCCACGCGGTACAGGGGGTCCATCCAGTACAAGTTAATTTTGTTTCTTTAAAGAAACCGTTCTTGACATGCAACCCCCATTTGCTTTCTTTAAAAGAGAAGAAGAATAAGCAAAATAGTGAATGAGATAAAAATGCTCCATTGTTTTCTATAATAATGGATAACGCACAAGATAAATTTCTAAGAGAGATCAGCTAACGGGTCATTCCATATGAAATCAACACATTTTTAAACAAAATTCTACCTCACCATCTCAGATTTCTACGATTTTTGGTTTATTGTTAGTACCCGTTGAGAATATTAATAATACATATACATTTTTTTAGATTTTTTGACGCACTGATGTTTGTTCTATGAAAGTTCAAAAAGTAGAATGTTCCGTGTTTTTAGTGTACAAAATTAATTATTACTCAGCAATGGTTGGTGCTAGAGAGCTCCAAGAGAGCTCATTTTAAAGCTCTTGAAATAAACTTTCATTTGATGTGATACTTGACAGCGTTGCACAAAATTTTGTATCTAAAAAAATTATGAAATATAATTTTCTCAAAATCGGACATCTCGAAAACTTTCAAAACAATCTTATATGTTGATCATACCTCCGTACAGTTACCATGAAAGTTGTAATTTGGAACGACGATGGAACCGTGAGATATAAAATATTTTCGTGATATGACTGGGGAAGAAAAGGCACTAGTGGTCCACATTATGATAAAAACCTTTGGTAAACTTTGTACTTTTGGGTCATTTTTAGAAATTAATGACTTGAGCTTGTCTTGAGCTGTTAAATTTCTAAAATCTACAAACATCCGTGCCCCAGTCGGGATTCGAACCCAGAATCCTGGAGTTGCTAACCTGACACGTCAGATCGAACGGTTACCAAGGTTAGCTCCGTATTAATAATTTGAATTATTTATGGTCGTTAGCCTTAGGCATCTATGGCTCAGGCTTGGATAGGAAGGGGAAAGGATGCAGCAAGAAGTTGGCCAGAGCTTAAGTTCAATGTACCAACCAGATATTTGCCTAATGCGACTGACGAGAAGCAATAGGTTCACATTAAGAATATTATTTATTATTGGAAGTGGGAGCAGGGTTGGTATTCCAGAATTTCAAACTGAGGACTCGAATCTGATACTTGGAACCGGGTGCTAGGATATGAATCCTTAAGCCGGGTACCAGGTTCTAAGATATGGGTACCCGATTTCAAGAACCAGATCCGAGTCCTAACTTTCTATTTCCAACATAGGAATCCGGGTCCCGGTCCCAATATTACGCGCCCAAACAGGATCTATGTGTTCAACCATATTATACCAGTTCATAATAAAATAAACTTAATGCGGACCTAGGGTTTTCCGAAGTCACATATCGCATTGGTTCCTTAAACTTAAGCTCTAATAAATTTCTTACTCCATTCTTGCCCCTTCCAAAGGCCTATCTCAGCCTGAGCCATATATTCCTAACGCTAAAGGCCATAAATAATACAAATTCTTAATGCGAACCGTTAGTAGGCATGTAAAGAAAATATTTCATATCTCATGATCCCATTGTCGTCCCAAATTACAATTTTCATGGTAACTGTAGGAAGGTATGACCAACATAGAAGAACTTTCGGAAAATTTTCGAGATGTCCGATTTTGAGAAAATCAAATTTGATTATTTTTTAGATACAAACTTTTGTGCAACCCTGTTAAATGTGATATCAAATGAAAGCTTATTACAAGATCTTTAAAATGAACCCTCTCCGAGCTCTTTAGCAGCAAGCATTTCTAAGCAATAAGTAATTTTGTAGACTAAAAATATGGAATATTTGACTTTTTGAACTTTCATAGAACAAAAAGTAGTGCGTCAAAATATCTATAAAAAGAATTTTTAATATTCTCAACGGGAACTGGAAATAAACAAAAATCATAGGAATCTGAGAGGATGAGTTGTGTTGAATTGACATGAAATGACCCTAACATAAATGTATTGGTACTGTGTGATTCAAAAAGATGAATACAGAATACCAGAAGTTTTTGAAATAAAATAATCTTTTCTTGGTTTTTGCGTAGTGAAGGACCGGTTTCCATCACATGTAGCTAATGAGATATTGAATATAATAGAGAAGATAGGATATTCTCTGAAGAAATGCCGTGGGCAAGGATATAAAAAACATGAGTGGTGTTTACAGTAGTGTTCAAAAGAATATAGAAAACATGGAGCCACAGGTAATTAATGCACATTAAGCTGCTGATAACTTAAATCTTGTAGTAAATGACACAGTGGCCGAGATTGAAGAAATGAGGAATATTTCTATATATCCAACAATTTTGCTTCGTGATTTTCCAATGCAAAATACGGCAGACAGTACACATTGTGTCAAACGCACTTCATTGCAAGAGCATGGATTTATCAAAAGTAGTAGAATTTCTACAAAGCTTCCTTGAATAACAGAAATATTATCGAAACAACTTTGAAGAACTGAAGGAGGAGGCAAACAATATTAAATAGCTGGTCCATTCAGTCAGAATTCCTTCATTCTCGTCATAGGAAAATATGACGTCAATACGACAAACTCTTAAGACTAACGTCTGTCGGCCAAACTGTCTTGGTGAATGTCAACAGGTTACGGGACGGCCCACACCGGTTAGAAATCGGTCACGCGATAAAACTCAAACCACCGGCGGCAAAAATTCATGATTCAATCTATCATCATCTCTATTCAGTCTATCGGACCTCTCAAACCTAACACAAATTTATAAGCATCAAAGAATGTGAAAAACAAACTTATGTTACGTGGATAGAAAAATATCTAAAATGGAAAATTCTTCCATTAAGAAGCTTAGCTGCAGTTTGTACTACAATAAAAGAAAGGCGGTTCATTAGATCTCCAAAAGGAGGTTAGTGGCGGCTTGTAAAACAAACAAACTTATGTTAAGTGCATAGAGAAAGATCTAAAATGGAAACATATTTTCATTAAGGAGGTCAGCTAAGGTTTGTAGGACAGCAAAGGAAGTCAAGTTACTAGGACATAATATTGTTAAACCCGAATAGGTATGTTAGGAGAAAACGGGTCTAGAAGGCGGCATCATCAAAACCATAAATACATCAGGAATGGAGAAAATACAACTGTAAAAGGAAATTAGCTTAGGTTTGTAGGTCAGTAAAAGAATGTCAAGTTACTAAAACATTCAATTAAACCCGTAAAGTAGATCGGGCCTAAAAGGCGGTTCATTAGATCTCCAAAAACAGGTTAGCGGTGGTATGTAAGACAGTTAAAGGCGGTCTGTTTCAATAAGTAAATCTGTATAAAACCGACGGAAGTTTTGGACACACCTTAAAATGGTAAGGATTAGGGGAGAATCACTACTATGCATATATGATTCTTGCGGCGCTGTTAGTTTGAGTTAGTCCACAATTGGAAGCAG
Organism: Lepisma saccharinum; assembly: GCA_022664845.1. Lineage (NCBI taxonomy): Eukaryota > Metazoa > Arthropoda > Insecta > Zygentoma > Lepismatidae > Lepisma > Lepisma saccharinum. The sequence continues at coordinate 11,588 of JAGDQP010005759.1, read as the reverse complement.
TTGAATCAAATGAAATATTTTACGTCCATTAATTATACTATGCATCGAATCATTTATTGGATTCAGAACCGGTTCGGGCGTACCGAATGAATATCACTACTGATTCTGTTCCATTTTAAATGAGTGGATTTTTGCGCCCACAATGCATTTAAATTATTAAGGTGAACGGATTTTACATCACCCGGGATCCAGTACGATTGTAGAGGTTCCCTTCATGCGTGAATGACAAGAAGGTAATCATTTGGCCCATACAGATTGTCTCCGGTGGAGATCGAAAATCAACATGAAACTTCCACAATGTATTGATGATGTGATCAAATGAGCGGCACTGAAGTACAACAACGTTTTGGAATTTAGCGGAACACGAAGTACAGGGCTTGTAAGTTCGCGAAATTTTGTTCTCAATGCCTGAAGGGTAGTAACACTTGGTTGCGCTGATAATTTGTATGTTAAATGAATGTTATTGATTAAGTTGACTTGTTAATAAATTGCACCGATTCCTGACATATGCGAATATTATGTAAATACAGGGTGACCCAACAGGAATTTCCCAACCCGTTTATTTCGCAAGTAACAGATTTCCCGGAAGAAACCCGAAACAGGTCTCATTTAATTTCATGGGAAATATACGAATATTACTGTGGTAATGCACTGCATGGTACCCCATTTCATTTGACCTGGTGGCAAAAAGTGAAATTGAAGACCTGAGTTGCAAAATATCCCAAGTCCAATTTTTTCGTATTTTCATTTTTCTGTTCGTCGATATCTATGTTCCAAGGGCTATCCACTTACCTAAATATTACGACTTAATCCGAACTCAAAAACCTTTTTCTTTAATACTGAATAATTTCAGCTGGATAGAATAACATACCAAGACCTTGGATTGTTTTTTGCTCTTCCTGAAAAGAGCTCTCCGGTGGACTTGGGATATTTTGCAATTCGGGTCTTCAATTTTCTGAAATGACAACATAGGTCAAGTAGCACATTACATGAATGGTCTTTCGATTCTATTAGGCCATTTCAAAAGTTCCGTCGTTCCTGGTAACTGTTTTGTGTGTCAAGACACACATATGAGCGGCAAGTACGTTTCTTGTGAAGGGGTGTGTGATTCTCGTACTACAGTCAAATTCAAGCTGTGTGATTGGCGGTTTGAAAATGGCGAGTGATCTACCATTGCATGCCCTACGAATTCTGTACAAGAAATACGACAAATACTGCAACAGACAACATTAATGAAGTGAGTGTAAGGACACGCCAGAGGTGGTTTAAAAACTTTCGAAGTAGCGTTTGTTCTTTACAGGATGCTACAAGTTCAGAACAACCTTCCAATTTTCATCAAGTGCAGCTTCGACCTATAGTGGAAGACAATCTGCAACAGAAATTGGATGCAATTGAAAGAACATCAGGCGTTAATCGCTTAACAGTGTTTCGGCATTTGCGTGCAATGGAAAAGGCAAACAGGTCTAAAAAAAAGGGCTTATTATACTTTGATGGAAGACCAGAAAATGCAACGCGTTAATATTTGTGCTTCCGTTTTGTCCCGACACCAAAATAACCCTTTTACGGATCAGATCATTACATGGATGAAAGGTAGGTGTTGTTTTGCATTCCCACGCGCAAAGACAATGGTTAACAGCGAGTGACAAGCCGAAATCAAGCCTAAGGCCTGATATGCAAGGGAAGAATGTGTTATTGTGAATTTGGTAGGAAAGACTTGGTGTAATTCATTATGACTTTCTTAACCCTGGAGATACAGTAACCTCTGAAATCTACTGTGCTCAACTCATGCGTTTACTACAGAAAATTGTAGTTAGGCTGCTTGCACAGCCAACAGAAAAGGGAGGTCCTACTGCTGCACGATAACGCCAGCCCGCATGCCTCACGAAGGACACAACAAAAATTCAAGGTAATTGGTTGGAGGTCCTACTTCATCCACCATATAGCCTAGACCACGGTGTGTGTGTATATTAAATAGCCTTCTGAAGGCTTCAACACACACAAAGTGAAACGAAACCGCTTATTATAAATTTGAAAAGTACTTTTGAGGGTCGCCGACAAAAAAGACAAAATATCTTCTACCAGGCCAATCAGAGCAGGTGTGCCTCAGGGATCTATCCTAGGCCCATACCTATTTTCGATCTTTGTGAATGATATACCGAAGCACCAGGATACAAACATAGCCCTGTATGCCGATGACACGGTCGTCTACGCCGCCTCGAGAAAACGTCAACAATCCATGATATACATATAACGCCACATGGAGCTACTCCAGGATTGGTTCACCAAGTGGAAAGTTACAATCAATATTACCAAATGCGAAGCCATCTTATTCACTAAATAATACCGTCTCCCCCCATTAACTAATATCAAACTAAATAATATTAACATCTCCTTTAAACAGGAAATAAAATATCTTGGAGTTCTCCTTGACATATCTAAATTCAACGTGGTAAGGTAAGCGGCAGATAGACAAAGCTGAAGAGTCTCCTTGTATCGGAACGATTACACGTTAAGAGCAAGTTTACTCTGTATAAAATTATCATACGACCTTTACTAATCTATGCTGCGACCGCGTGGGCTTTCGCTGCGAATACTCACCTGAAAAAAATACGTATATTTCAAAATCACAAAGTGCCCGCTCAACATCATTCTCAACCACATAAAAGACTTAACAAGGACCTTTTATGATAATGTGAACGCAGTATTCAATGAACTCATCACAGGTCTTGGCTCGTATGAAGTCCTAAATAGATACAAGCACAGGCACCCGTTACATGCTCTATACCCTAATCCACCTAAACCTCAGTAAATCATAATTAAATAGCAAAGTATGTTCAATATCCTTCAGTCCAAATAAAAAAATAATACCTGGTGCAACTAATTAATTCAAAACAATGAATCTAACCTTCTGAGTCGCGCAAAGTAAGCTCACTTCAATCTGCCATGAAAACCAACCACAATTATCCATAACATTAACTAAGGGTACAACTAAATCAGTCTATTAGCTACTTGTATTATATTTTCCATTGCAACAAAAGATAAAGTTTATATTTATACATTTTATTTTTATATATTAAAAAAAATCTGTATGTTGAATGAATGGAAGGTTGTAAAACCATATATGTATTTCAGAATGAAAGAGTGTGCGGATGAAAGAGTGTTTTTATACATTAAAAATAAAATTGGTGGTGGGACATGACGAACAAATGGAAAATTATTTTGTAATACAAGAGACTACATCTCATTAACCTCCGAGTCCTCATAGTCTCTTTTCAGGTACACCCTCAGATGATGGATCCTGCAATTACACATGTGTGTTTTGTATGATTGTGTTTGTGTTTGCATGATACACACACTTGTTAATAGGATGGGATATTATATTAGTCAATAAAGACGTTTTGCCTATGTTTCTCCAACCTTCTTGCATATGTGGTTTACCAGGTAAACTGTCAGTAGTTTGAAGCGATACAGGGATGTTTACAGAATATACAGCAATGCATATTCTGGTTTTTGCCCTCTTCCAGAAAACTCTTTTCGCGTTTCTCTATCTTCTTGTTTCACCTTCTTTTCTCTCTTTTACACACTCCGATTCGTGGTAAATGTCTTCCAAAGACAGAAATCATAGTATCCACACCCGCGACAGATGCTTTAGTTGCATGTAGCATGTGCATGCGGATATCGCTAGTTAAAGTCGGAGAGCGGTCACTCCTCAAAGCGAAACTTTCCGAGGTCCCTGACAATCAAAACTTTTCTTTTCCTTTATTTGACGAAAAAGACATGATAAAGTGGGGTCGCGGCATGAAAAAGTCTGAGAAACGCTGACCTAAACATAGCGATGTCCGATTATCATGTGTTTCGATCCCTGCAACAGATCCTAGCTGCGAAACATTTCCAAACATTTGAATTGTTAAACATAGTATCGACAAGTACTTTTCCCCTCAAATCACACCGCGCTGTTTAACATCGTATCGACAGCCTGGTTTCCAGATGGGGAAAGGTGATAGATAATGAGAGTGAATACATCAGTGCTCTACGTGTGATGTGACTTTAAAGAGCGCCTCTAAAAACGACAGAACTTTTGAAATGACCTAATATTTACAAAATGTTGTGATGGTTCACTAGTTTCTTTGACGACTTTGTGAGAAAGTATGTGTTGAACTCTCAAATATTATAAACTGAAACTTGGTAGGTAAAGTATTTTTTTACACTAAGCAGGCCAACTGCCATCATAAGCAGAAAAGAACTCCTTGAAACAGTAATGTCATAAATTGAAACATATTGTCTCATACTTTGTAATCTAATGACAAAAAAATCAATTTCTTTAATATATAAATCTTAGTCAGCAGACAAAAGCCATTTAAAAGGTTTTCCCTCTGTTTGCAAAACAAAGAGCCCCCACTCAGGAATTTTATTGAATTCATTATGATAAATAGCGATTGCAAATGTTTAATACTTAAAAATGTAAATTCGTAATAATAGATAGTGATGCAACTTGATCAATAACATTCATTTAGCATGTATATTATCTTTAGTACCTATTTTCAAATGAATGTAAACGGGAAATACCGTCATCTGGGGTGACTTCGGACACTTTTTAAAGTTTGTTTTTAATTTACAGTTGCAATATTAATAGTACTGCAAACAAAAATTATTTTAAAATACCTATGACTTACGTATGAGTTGGCATACTGCAAAAAGCGTACACATTATTTTAACAATGATTTAAGAAAATAAACAATGCCCGAAGCCGCCCCATAATGTGGGGCGATTTCGGACACAAGGAAGTTTCCGTTTATTCCGATGTATGTCTTGTAACACAGGTGTCATCGGAAACATCTCAATGATTATATACCGTCTTCTGTGTATTTGAAAGTAAATAGCGTTATATAATATTTGAAGTTTTTTAAAATTATTTTTATGTGTTTATTTTATATTTAATGTGTTCATTATTTTTAATTTTGTTAACAACTACAATACGTGTATTTATTAAATTCACTTACAGGTTACATTCATGACACAAAAGGAAAATACGTACACTGCTGCAAGTCACAAAATTAAACAAAAAACAAACAAAAGTTAAACAAATGAACGGGACAATTATTCTTCAATCTTTTTCGATTCTGCCAGTTCTCTTCAGGTAGCTCTTAACTAAGAGATGCAGGTCTGTTGTTCTAAATGGGAAACCTCATTCAGCACATTTCAAAAGTCCGAGTGCAACATTTCTTTTCTTCTCATCTGGCGAACATTTCTGACCCCAATGATGACTCTGACGTTTCTTTTTTATCTTGTTAAAGAGAGTACTTTTTGGTATCTGATATTAATGGGCAGCTTGTTTAACCGTCATTTTCACTTCAGAAGCAGCACGAAATGCTTTCTGCAGATTCTCATTGTTATAATGTTAATAAGGGCACCCTCCTACAATCTTCTTGTATATTTAAACCATTTCCGAAGTCGCCCCAATTTTCGCTGAAAGTTTCAATAAAGAAACTTTGTGTCTCGCAGGTAACGGCTACCAAAGAAGTGACACCCGTGTTTTTTTTTAACAACAGACTGGTCTACGAATTTAGACATTCAACATACACTACCACTCCACGAACTCTTCTGTACAGAGAGATTTTGTCGCCACCACTCATAAATTGAAAAAATTACGCGAGACAACAACGACAGATTGTTTCACTCACAATGCAACAATTGACTGAAAAACAATTGTACCTTGAAACCACAGACCTATAAAATATATTTTTATGCTTTATTACTTCTTCGAAGCATTCCGACCAGAGGCGCCCACGCCATATAGGCAGGTCATGCAATTGCATGACCTGATTTGGGGTGGGTGGGTCCTTAGAGCGGGGGGTCAGGTTGCAGGAGGAGAAGAGAAGAGGAAAGAAAATATAGACCCCTGTATGTACTCTACCAAATGGGAAGTGTACTGACTTCACGTATAAGCTAAGGATGCCCTACCTTTCAACTTCCTTGGCTCTCAGGGCCTTCCTGAAGCATGTACAGAATTGGTATTGGAGGATTTGAAATGCGCTGGTCGAAGATTGTAGGATGCCAGTACTTTGGAAACATTGGAGACTTCATAATTGAGAGTAACTGGTTCTGTAATTTTGCAGCATTTAATGAAACGTTACATACTGATTTCAAAAATGAAGGTTCAAAGTATATTAAGGAGGAAAATGTTATCTGGGAAACATTCTTTCTTTCACATCGCAATCAATGCAGAATCCAGCAACAAAGCTACGATTGTACTCAGAGTAGTCAAAGTGCAAAATATCAAAGAGCACGGGAGGAAAAGATAGAACATGGTTCTCAAAGGGATAAGCTGAAAAAGAAAGCAATAAATATGCCTTTGTGTCATATTAAGAAAATTAGCTTAAACACTAAGAGATTTCTAAACATTTGGAAACAGGGATATATTTTTAATGGGTCAATTTCTCATGTTGCCCCTAGAACTTGTCTGAAGTAAGGGAAACGTGAAAAATATGTAAGAAAATAACATTAACACATAGATAATTACTCTTTTAAGCCCAATTTATGCCTTTACAAATCGCAAAACAACGCGAGCGAAGCCAATTTGAAGAATTCAATTAATTTAAGCATATAACTCGAAATTTCCCATTAAGTTAAAAAGTTTTTCGTCGGACTAAACAACTCAAGCATATGACCACTTTTATGCATGTATTTTTCGTCACGCAATTTACAATGGCAAAAATATTCATTTCATAAATCGACGTAAACAAATGGGTCAAGTTGCAACTTTTGTAAACGTGTGATTTTTTGTGCCGTGAGTTTTGTAGATATCAATTCTGCCAACTTCTCTTTGTGCAGGCTTAAAGGTGGTTTTTGTTCATGTAAGGTTGAAATGATATTCTTCCTCATTTTGTAGACAAAACTGAAGAATTTTTTTCTTCTGTTTATAAGTAGCATCCGATTCCTGTGCAGTAAAATTCAAGCTATATAAAATTTAGTTCAAGACTAAAGATTTCCGATTTTCTTAGGAAAAATATTTGCAATCTTCGGTTAGTCTAAAATATAAGAAGAAAGATTAGTTTTAGATAAGAGAAGGCAAACAAATCCAGATTTTTTATTCCTGCATTTAAAAATCTGTAATCTACAAAGTTTTACAATTTATTCCTAATCTTTTCAAACTATTCCAGTTTTCAAAATCAGGAAATATTCACATCTGAAACTAAAATATATATAAAAAAAGAAAAAATCGAATTTCCCAGTCCCAAGTTTATATAATTGTGGATAGATAGGAAAAACATCTAGATATTTAAGTGTCTTACTAATGATTGCCTGTTTTAGAAATTCCTTTTGCATTACATATTTCAATCCATTGTCTACGCTTAAAAGTTTTGTTTTTGTACCCTTCTGATAATGAATACATTTTTTTTCCCCTAATCTCATCTATAAAGCTTCCAGTATCAATATATTTGATCTTTTCGGCAAAATGAGAGACAGAAACCTCCACGAAACTGCACAAAAGATCAACAAAGTGGAAGACAGAAAAGTCTTAGAGAAACTAGTACAGTAACTTAACCAAAATCTGAGAAGTAGCGGTTAATATTATTCCTACACGTTTTTACTGAATGGAATCGATACGTTCGAATGAACGTTTTATATGGAGGTTGTGTCTGTAGCGTCTTTCAACTCTTAAATCATTGGACGGATTTCAATCCAATTGTATATGTATGTGATCTACACAAAAAAGTTACCCGGAAACTTTGAGAGTGAATTATCTTGGACACTTTATATCCATATTTTACTAAAGGCTTGAAATAATTTATTCAAATCATCTCTTACACCACTGACTGGACAGGTGTCATAATGTATCTACAGAATATCTTATCGTAAAATTTTGAGTGTGAAACATCTAGGGAAAAAAATGCCTTTTCTTATTGAAGGCTCACATACAGAGTCACAGGGAGGATTTCTCCCTCATCTTTCCGTTAATTCACACACTGGAAGTACTATATTGTAAGATCTGTTTTATTTCCAATATTTCAATATTCTAATCGAGTAGCCTACATGGCAGAAAGATACAACAAGGTAATATATATATAAATTACTTATTTAAACAAGTATGTTTTCAGAGAAATCGTTTTGTTTGCTCGTTAGATTTGTAATGGGTTACTCAAACACAAGTATAACTGTGTGCTACTTGACAATAGCCAAGATTTGATCTTGATTCACGATAGATGGCAGCAAAACCGTTATTTTTGGGTAAGTGAACTTTGTAGTTGGGTTTAACTTTCAAGAATTGTAAATAATCAATTCGTATAAATACAATAAATTTCAAACTAGCTGCTTGTTTGTTTGTTGGTTCAAATATTTATTACACGCTAAAGCTACTTTAAAGTCTAGTATTTAACGGTGATTATTGCGAAAAGTGGGTTTAATTTGGAAATTCACTTCCTGATCTGTGACATTTGCTAGTGTATAATGTTTTAGCGGTGAACTAGAATTTTGTGATTCAAGCCTGTGTTTTGCAAATATGTGTGGTCGGTGTCTTAAAAGAACATGGACACGAACTTATTAAAACTATGCATTTGTGGGCGGCAACGGAAGAAATCAGACAATTATGCCAATTGGGCGAAACATACGCAAGCTTGTTTGCGAAAGAGGCCACAACATACGCCCCATTTGGATACATTCTTCATGCCGAAAAAGAGCAAGCTAGACCACTCAGGTAGGTATATTATTAAAACCAGCTAATTTCGAAACAGTTTTCGGTTTAAACAGATGCATGCTGACAAATGGAGGGAAATTTTCTTCGG
>JAGDQP010005758.1:0-76161 GCA_022664845.1 Lepisma saccharinum | reverse complement strand
TGTGTTGAGTCGTCATGTTTTGACTACACGGTAGAAGCCAGGTATTCCACCGCAGGGCTTCTTGTCGGGTAAATTAAAAGAAATACACATTTTCGAAGTACGTTTGTTTGAGTGAGAAATTTGGCTGTAAATGATAAAAAAAACTTCTTGCATAATAATGGTACATGTGTGAGTTAATTCATAGGCACATATTGACAATCAGACACAGTAGAAATGGGAAGATTCGGGGCACGAGCTGTAAACTAAATCCCTAAATACTAACACACCATTTCTTTCTTAAATTTTCTATTTCTGGTGGCACGTGTTATAGACCAAACCCGAAACGTCCACATAGGCCTACTCACGGGAAAAGGTTAGTTTAGGGCTGAATAGAAGTAGAGTTTCTCGCCTATTTTGTTTTCCATCAAAAATATTAATTTCAGCGCAGGTAAGTAGAAAATAAGGGTTAACTATAGTAGTGACGCACCAATTTTTAGAAATTTACAGGAGGAATTGAGATAATTGTGTGATGTTTGAGAGTATTAGGGAGGTAAATATTGATGTTGGTAACATTTGAAGTGAATAATGATACAGTTTTAGTGTGTTTTGAAGATGTTTTAGGACGCACTGCATGTTGTGGCGGAAGGCGGTAAGGTAGTGTTGAAATGGCGTTTTTGTGATGATTATGACATTTCTTGCGTTGTTGTTATTGAATCGTATGGAAATGACGAGGGAAAGTGCATTTTGAATGTTATTTAGCAGAGTATTTATGTAAGGAAAGGAAAAGGCCCCGAAACAATTGTACACGACTTTGTAATGGAAATTGGGAGAGTTAACACGCATATGTGCTGAAGGTTGTGGGAATATGTGTCAAAATATACATGACCGCACCTAACTTTACCTAACCTCCACGTTCAGATGTTCAGTAATTTAAGATAATTTACGAAAAAGGAAATCGATTTTAGTTTGGTTTTAGTGATTTTAAAATTGGTGGGTCACTACTATAGTAATGCCGAAAATAATTTCCATGAACTAAGTTCGTGTTGTACTACAATAACTGGCACAATTAAGTATTTAATTATAAACAGGTCATGTTCCGTATGCGGTATATCCACTGTATCTGACCTACGTAAACCCTCTTCGCTCGCTCGTGATACTGTCCGTTGTTTTGTGGCTCAAACCATGATATATATGACACTATATGTACATAATCAACAAGGGTTTGATTAGGCTACTTTTTGATGCAAGCGTGCGTGGATGCCGTATACTGAATAAATGTCTTACAAATACTAGTAGTAACATGTACTACGGTAAATACCAGAATAATGTCCTAAAAGAGTCTGCACACAATCATGAATCGACTAACATTTCTTTACTGATTATTGAATAAAGAAATTAACTTCAATGCTTGAAACTATTTTCTACTTAGCTGCGCTGAAATTTAAATAATCGAGGGAAAACATAGGCGGGAAAATCCACTTCTTAACTGATTCGTCCATTCAAGGAGCACTTATAATCTGTCAGTTCCAAACGGAACCCCCGACGCATAATATAAAAACCGTTTTAAAGTTGAAATTTTCCGTAAGTTTATGACCATTACTGCTACATTTCCTGTCGTGATAGGCATGGAAAAATAAACACAAAACTCTCATGTGTCATATCACATGCACACTATATGATGTAATGTGCTGAACATATATAATGTCCGGAAACTACATTCATTACCACACCTATCACCGCACACACAAAACGTTGAAGAGAAATATACGCCAATTATTAGTTTTGACATACTTACGTGTTAAACCTGGACAAAGTTGAGCCAAGAAAATGTAATCTGGCTCCAAACTTCAGCGTTCAGCCTCGCCTCATCGCCTCGCGTCGCGTGCACAGTTTCGGGTGTAACCGAACGGCCACGAATGTTCACGAAGCAGAAATAAATGACTAACGTGCCCGCATCAAAACGGAGAAAAGCTTTCCCTTGCGCCCAGTGTTGGCAATGTTTTGCATTCCAGTTCACTAGGATTAGCAGAAATTGATATGTTCATAATTCAAAGATTAACAACGTGAGTGTGTTACTATTTTTTTTTAGCTATAGATAAAACCCGATTATTAAGTCGTAAAATAGTTCTTTGGTAATTCTTGGGAACCAAAATTCAATGAAGAGTGATCTTGGTTGGCAAAGTTAGTAGTAATATTTTCCATCTAAGCATTCTTGGGACTAACATATGTAGGATTTTCGTTGGCTAGCGTCACCAATTTTGCCAACCAAAAGCCAATGTTGGACCAAAAGTGTTCTCAGTTGGCAAAGATCATAATATATGCCAACCAAAATCCTATGTTGGGCCAACAGTGAACTCGGTTGGCAAACTTGGTAAAATATGCCAACCAAATTCTTATGTTCGGCCAACGTAGGATTTTGGTTGGTAAGCATTACCAATTCCGCCAACCAAAAGCCAATGTTGGGCCAAGAACGTTCTCAGTTGGCAAAGATCATAATATTTGCCAACTAAAAGCCAATGTTGGGCCAATAGTGATCTCGGTTGGCAATCTTGGTAATGTTTGCCAACCAAAATCCTATGTTGGCCCAACATAAAAATTTGGTTGGCATGTTTTACCAAATTTGCCAACCGAAATCACTCTTGGCCCAACATTGGCTTTTGGTTGGCATGTATTACCAATTCGCCCAACCTACATAACTCTTGGCCCAACATAGGGATATTGTTGGCGGAACAACCCAACCAAAACCCAACGGTTCCCACCAAAAGCCAACGTAAGGCCAACCAATTTTGCTACTAGGGCTATGACTGACTGAATACAATGACTTGAGTACGAGGATCTTGGCTTGCTAAGATCACCTTTTCGAAATGAAATACTGCGATTATACACACTCACATTGGCATTTAGGAATAACATGCAAGCCAAAATTGAGCCCTGCAGAACCTCATTTCTTGTTTCTCCATATATTGATTGGTAATTGGTTCATTATTTTTGATATTTCGGCAGCCTGCATTCATTTATATAGTTGCAATTGAAAAATCCTCAATAGTTAAATCGGTTATTGTGGAAATGGAATATTTGCTGTGTATGTTTATCGATTCAATTTCATTCTATTCCTTAATGTAATATATTTTGTAAATATATTTAATGATTGACCAAGTAAAAGGTTTAGTTAAGTCATAAACTGTACGTAGTACTTAACTTTTGTTTTCATTTAACCCTGAAGTATACTTTAGATCAGGCAGTATGTTGATAATGCTGTGTTATTCTGTGGGATAAAATCAGATTGCTCGCATACGAATACTATTATGGTATGTTTCTTTGAAAATTTAGAAGTGTTTTAATTACTTTTTTCAAAATATCTTACATACTGCAAGAGTGATGGAAATAGGTGTATAATTTGTTAGTAACTTCTCTGCTTGTTTTTTTTTCAACTTTTACTTTTACTAACTTGAACTTTGCTGGGAACATTCCAATAATTATACACACATTAAAATGTATGTTAATTGTGTGGTGAGCAGTTTGTCAAATTGATTTAGATTCTTTCCCGAGGTTACATCACCTATAGATTTAATTTCTTGTATATTTGTTAATTTCCGATGGTGCTTCATTTTCTGTCATGGCCACAAAGAACATGTTTATTTTGAACACAGAATTGTATTTCTTCTCAATCAAAAACAGAATAACATCATGTCATTCAACTAACAGAATAACTGTGAGTGTGAAAAGCACATTACTACAATAGCGATGTTGTCATTTAGCTTCACAACAAACTAATCATAAATGTCAGTTGAAGAGTCACGTACCAATCAATAATCGGAGAAGGAATCAATGAGTGAGTTCCGCCAACATGTAAAGCAATGGTCGCTCATTTTATGAATTCATGAATTGAAATAAATTATGTGAATAACCAATGGAGACAGAATTTCATCCGCACTATTAGAAATTATATACTTATGGGTAAACATAGGTTTGTAAACGTATATATGAATGTCTTACATAGGGAATGTGAAAAAAGTATGGATGACTAAGAATTGAAGATGGACTTTTGAGAGAAAACAATTGCTTACGTGCATAGATGATTGATAAAGCGAAGGGAATAAATTATCGAATAAATGACTACTTAAGATATCAACAGTTGGATGCAATAGTAATATACTGAAGTTTCAGACTTTATTTTCCATATCATTTAAAGGCATCGTACACAGTTTGCAAGGATAAGCAATATCTATCTTGTGGAGTAACAGGTCCCGTAACAACTTTTAGAAGCTTGATGTAACAAAAAATACTTAATGTAAGCTATCCTTTAGTTTGCCCGGTCGTGCAAATACCTTTTATACAATGATCCTTGAAACCCGAAGTAAACGTGCAAGATGTCCAGCTTGTTTCCTCGTACTTAGTACAGCTCAGAGGAGGGGCTAAGCTTGGATGGTACGTAAAGTTGCCCAGAGCACTCTGGCATTTATTAACATACACACAAAACCCAGATGGTGAAATAAGAAAGATTGGTTTAATGAAAACTTCAATTCCTATTCCCTGATGCAAAATTGATCTGTTACATATGTAAGTAATTTGTACATCATAGTTGCATCACATCTAACATCAAATCGTCAACAGAAAATGTTTACATCTCATTTTGGGTTTCAGATAACATCATTAAAATAATATTAAAACTTAGTTGAACAATCTCACATTGAAATATAAAAAATATTTATAATGATGGAACAGTCAAACTTCCGGTTGCAAAATAACGCTACAATCTATTGCACTATTAGTTGACATCAGTCTTAAACTTTATCGCACAGGACCTGATCCAATGATCACACTTTGTCGTAGTTAGCGTGATGTAATGCCCTGTGAACTAATGTTTCCCGCAGTAACGTGCAAGTTAAATTACTTTCTTTGAGTTTCGCTCATTAACCTCTTCACCACCAGTGTCATACACGTGTATACCATGATGAAATGTTCCCCAAGATCCAATGGCATACATGTATATGCCATGTTTCTAATTGAAACTAAAGCGAATTTTAAAGTCTGGAACAGATGTTATTTGTTGCAATAAATTGTGAAATCATCAATAAACCAGTTATCAAGTAGGAATTCTATGCGCATTGCAGGGCCAACATTCTGGAAGCTTCTTTGTTAGGGGTTTAACTTTAAATTGTGTAGAAAAGCGCCTGATTCTGGACGTGGAAGCACAAGTGCATTTGCCGTATTCGTAGGATTGCCAACATGAGCGCAGTTACGGAAAGCATGGGGAGCATTGCCCCGAAATTTCTAACAGAAAATAAAAATTTTCTTCCCCTAACCATCCATCCATCCATCCACACTATGAAAACCCATGGTCACTCACCGACTTACTCACTGACTCACTGACTGATCAAAATACTAAGGCTACTGGAGCTAGAAACACAAAATCTCGTATGAAGGTACATCATCACTAGTAGTTTATGAAAATATTACAAGATGTCTCCAAAGACACCATCTTGAATCCAAAATGTCGGTATCAAAATCCATTTTCCACACCATTTGAGCTAGAGATAAGAAATTTAGTATAGAGGTGTATCATCACAAGTAGTTTAGAAAAATATTACACAATGTTGAAAATGTCGCCATCTTGGATTCAAAATGACCGCAAACCTATTGTTGTGTAGAATACAGAGCTTAAACGCTTTAGCTAGAAACCCCAAATTTGGTATGGAGATACATCACTAGTAGGTTACGAAAATATTACAAAATGTATCCAAAGACGCCGTCTTCAATTCAAAATGACGGACGAAAAATCCATTTTCCACACTGTTTATACGAAATTTAGCATAAAGGTAGTAGTAGTTTAGTAAACTATCAAGAGCAGTTTAGAAAAGTATTACAGCAATTAGGAAAAGTTGCAATCTTGATTTCAAAATGACAAAATGACCCATTTTCCACATCATTCACGCTAGAGAAATGAAATTTTATATAAAGGTGTGCCATCACAAGTAGGTCACAACAATATAAGAAAACGTTTAAAAAGTCGCTAATCCAAAATTGCAGCCCAAAAAACCAATTTCCAAACCAATGAAGCTAGAGAAACTAAAATTTGTATGAACGTGTATCATCATGAGTAAGTTACAATAAATGGGGCAAACCTCCCCTATGGGGTACAGATCGACACCCTGGTTACGATAAAAGGGGCGCAGCCCCACCAAAATTCCCGAAGTTGGGGGTGCAGCCCCCACAGGTGTCTGGGGACACGCGAGGGCTGCACCCTCAGCGGAGCAAAGCGAGTCCATCCATATAATATATAGCCTCCATGATCACTCACTCACTGATTCATCAAAATTCCTAGGCCAAATCACTAGAGCTGGGAAACACTACATTTGGTATGATCAAGAGTACGTAAAGGAAAAATTCCTACATCTTGGAAAAGTCACCATCTTGGATTCAAAAGGACCGCCAAATCCATTGTTGTATAGAATAGAGTCTAAACAGCTGGGGCTACTGAAACGAAATTTAGTATGAAGGTACATTATCACTAGTAGGTCACGAGAATATTACCAAATGTATCTAAAGGCGCCACCTTGAATCCAAAATGGTGGACCCGAAAAATCCATTTTCCACACCGTTTGAGCTATCATGTGTATTTTAAGAAAATATTACAAAATGTTGAATGTCGAAATGCCATCTTGAATCGAAAATGGTCGCCAATCCTATTTTTGAATAGAGTGCATAGCCTAAACGATTGGAGCTAGAAACACCAAATTTGGTATAAGGGTACATTATAACTAGTAGGTTAAGAACATATTACAGAATGTATACAAAGACGCCATCTGGATCCAAAATGGCAGACCCAAAAATCCATTTAGACACCGTTTGAACTGGAGATACGAAATTTGGCATGAAGTTGTATCATCAAGGATAGTTTAGGAAAATATTACATTTTTAAAAAAATCACCATCTTGGATTCAAAATGGTCGCCCCAGAATCCATTTCTCCCCCGTTCGAGCTAGAGAAATGAAATTTTATACGAAAGTGTACCATCACGAATCGGTTACGACAATATAAGAACACGTTAAAATGTATTAAAAAACGCTATCTTGGATCCAAAATGGCTGCTCAAAAATCCATTTTCACGCCACTGAAGCTAGACAAACGAAATTTGGTACGAAGGTATACAATCACGAGTAGGTTACAATAAATGGGGCAAATCTCCGCTATGGGGCATATCCTCTCGGGGGGTGGGGGCAGATCTGCACTATGAGGGCGCAGTCTCCCAGATAAATGGGATGTTGCCCCCAAAACTCCTGAAGTTGAGGGCGCAGACCCCACGGGGGTCTGGGGGCACCGCCCCCTTTGAATCAATGCGAGTCCACATAATATATAGCCTCATGGTCACTGACTAACTCACTCACTTATCAAAATTCCCAGGCCAAACTACTGAAGCTAGAAACACGAAAGCTGATATAAAGGTGTATGATCAAGAGTAGGTAAAGGAAAAGATCCGACATGTTGAAAACGTTTCCATTTTAGATCCAAAATGGCCGCAAAACTCATTGTTGTATAGAATACACAGCCTAAACCGCTGGAGCTAGAAACACCAAATTTGGTACAGAGGTATATCATCATTAATAGGTTAAGAAACTATTACAAAATGTATCCAACTTCGCCATCTTGGATCCATGTGGCGTGGCCTCAAATCAAGACTTTTGCAATCAGCAAATTTGTCGTGTGGCTGCGGCTTTACCTTGCCACACTAAATCAGTAGAGCGCTGCGTGTAGGTCATGACGGAGACATCGGCCTCTGTATGTGGTGAGTACACAAGGGACGGATTCATATGAGCCAGGATTGAATCGAGAAACAAGATGCCCAGTAGGGTAGATCGAAAAAAACTTTCTTGAATCTTCTATGTGGATGGGATGGATTTTTGACCAAATGCATTCAATATTACGTGCAAAAAGCTACAGCTCAGTCGGTCGGCATCTTAAGCTGCCGCCAGACCCCTGCAATTGTGAAAATCGACCTAAACATTCTCTTTGGGAAAAAATATTGAAAATTCTTATTAAAAAAAAAAATAATTTTGCTTAGAAATGGTAGAAATTGACCTTAGAATACACTTAGAATAAAATTTCTGATATTGGCGGAGGTTTTCATGATAATTAAAATATTTACAGTTATCTCTCGTTCGCCAATAATCGCATCACCGAAGATTGAAGCAAAATGCCAAATTTATATTATCCGTTGTGGGATACGTGTATTCTTCGACGGTTCTTTGGCAGAAGTTAGCAACGGTTGCTAGAAATCTTCACAGCTTTTTCTCTTGCCCATAAATAGTGCTTGGAAGCGTCATCTACAGTTGGTAAACTTAACGGCGATAACACACCACAAAGCAGTTATTGTCGGCATTCAACTGTATTGTGTGTTACAATCTGATTTCAGTCATCGCTTCCCAACTAAGAAATCACGAGGCACAAAGAAAGTCACTACAAGCTACGAGGCACAGAGTCCGGACACGTATTCTGATAAGCAGTTTTACAGCACAAGAAAACGAACACTCGCAATTAAGATACAATATTATTGGCCACTGACACGGACACTTCCACGTGACAAAACGTATAGCAAACTGTTCCAATAAGAAAACAAAGACACATCTTTACCAGACACAACAAATTAATCGGCAATCACTGCCACGCGCGACACGTCGATCAACACAAATTGTTAATCAAACTACTGGTAAGATGAAGGCGAAGAGCCAGTGCAGGCAGTGAGGAAGTCCAAATATGTGGTGAAAGTAGAGTTGGGTGGCGGAAAACACACAGATACACCGGTTTGTAAAAGGAGTGTAATTTAGTGATTTTTGCCATTTTTGACAATACATTTTGTCTCAAGCTCATAATTCTATAGTAAGTGTATTCTAAGGGCAATTTATCCCTATTGTAAGCGAAATTAATGATTTTTTTTTAAAAAAAAAATCAGAATGCTTATTAATTTTTCCCCAAAGGCGAAATTTTAGGTCGATTTTCACAATTGCAGGGGTCTGGCGGCAGCTTGAGGTGTCTACCGATCAAGCTGAAACTTTTGCACCTAACACTGAAGCAATTTGGTCACAAATTCACCCCATCCACATAGAGGATTCAAAAAACTGTTTATTTTTCGATCTGCCCTAATGTCGAGCTTTCACACCACACCTGATTTCAAATTCTGAACTTCGTTTTCCTGTGTCAATTATATTACATTACATAATGTGTTCGTTGCATTGACATAAAACTGTAAAACTCTAATGAAAATTTTACCTTTAAAATAAATACACTGTTCAGCAGCATGAAATTTTTAATGGTTTTAAAACGAAAAAAAGCGAATTTTCCTAATTTTCAAGCTTTTTGTTGGAGGGGGGGGGGCCTAAAGATATTATTAGATTTTGTTGCCATATTCAGAATTTATGTAGGGACCGAAACTCAACTTTTGTGCGCTAGCCCCTTTAAACCTTCAAACTTTCAATTAATTTCTTTTTAAAAATGAAAAAAAAATGACAATTTGCAAGATCATTGGGGAGGCAGAAGATGTTATTGGATGTGGACGTAATTTTCCACAGTTTACATAGGGACCTAAACACAACTTTGCACACTAGCCGATTCCAATTTTCTAAATTACGAATACTTAAAAAAATATATTTATGTTCTCCTCCGTGCCATTCTGTATTACCACCGAATAGCAATGGAAAGTAAAACAGCTTGAAAAAATGAACGACAATAAGTGAAATACGATGAATGCTAAGAATCCAATATGACTTCCATCGCCCATTTACAGTATTATGTGCATGTACACTTGCATAACTGCCCAATAGCAATGGAATGTAAATAAAGTTGAAAAAATATGAACGACAATAACTGAAATACGACGAATTCTAAGAATCTAATATGGCTGCCGTCAGCCATTTTATTCACTTTGTGCATGTACACTTGCATACAATTCTGTATTACCTCCCAATAGCAATGGAAAGTAAAAAAGGTTCAAAAATATGAACGACAATAACTGAAATACGACAAATGCTAAGAATCCAATATGGCTGCCGTAGACCATTTTCCTAATTATGTACACGTACACTTGCGTACCATTCTGCATAACCGCCCAATAGCAATGGGAAGTAAAAAAGGTTAAAAAATATGAACAACAATAATTGAAATATGACGAATTGTAAGAATCCAGTATGACTGTCGTCGGCCATTGTCCTCATAAGGTGCATGTACACTTGTGTACCCTTCTGTATAACCGCCCAACAGCAATGGAAATAAAACATGTTCACAAATATGAACGACAATAATTGAAATATGACGAATGTTAAGAATCCAATATGCCTGCGGTCGGGCATTTTGTGCACTATGTGCCAGTACACTTGCGTACCATTCTGCATTACCACGCAATAGCAATGGAAAGTAAAACAGCTTGAAAATATGAACGACAATAGAGGAAATAACATGAATGCAAAGAAACCAATATGGCTTCCGTCGGCCATTTTGAATTTATAAAACAAGCCTAGAAGCTGGTTTTGGCCTTCTTCTGTTAGGTATATCATTCACTATGAATCTGGCGTTAGCCTTGTTTACATAATTATTTAAAAATAGGCTTACAATATTTATTTAATTCCACATAAATTCTGGCTCCTCACAACAAGGGAACAAGGTGGCGAAGGGGTTAAGTCTTACATTATAAAACAATGTACCCATTACATAAATACCCCCTAATTAGTTCAAAAAATCGAATTTTATTATAAGATAATAAGTGAATGTTTCTCTCTCTCTCTTTATTTGAAATGCTTAACAAAAACATAATAATAAATTATAATAATTTATAAATTTTCAATAGATTAATAATTTATTACAATTTCATAGATATTACATCAATAAATCTTTCATGTTTTCTAATTTATTATTTATTTTAATTTGACATTATACCATTTTGTTTCTTTGTACATAATTATATATTAATTTATAAATATTATCATTTTCTTTCCTTAAAATTCATTTCTGTATCATCATATTAATCATATTCTTTCTATACAATTATTTTGCTCTCTTCTCTTAGGAAGTACTTATTTATTATAATCTTCATAACCAATCTTCTTGTCTATTCATTTGTCTCGCTTTCCATGATCCTTCTCAGAATTATTCTTTCCCATATCCTACATGCTTTGATTCTCAATTTAGTCTTCCTTCTGGCCCATTTCCTATAAGTTCTCTCCATTTTCTAACTCATTTTTCTGTCGTGTGTTGATTCCGTATTGTTTATAAAAATATATTCAAATTACATCTCTTTTCTTTGTAACCTATATCTTCTATATAGGTAAGTCCGAAGCCATTCGCTAAATAGTTAGGTAGTAACATTAGATATGGTGTTTCAATACTTCTGATTTCTTCTCTATCCTCTTCTTTCTCAATTTCCATATTAAAATCCAAATTGAGATAATTAGTAGACGTGGGTCGAGGCTCTTTCCCAACTTTGGTCCTTCTACTTTTTCTGTACTTCCTCCCTTTATTCTTACTTCCGTGTCCACACACTCTTTGTTTATCTTGATTTGCTATATTATGTTGGTTAGCTAATTTAATCTTTCTCTCTCCACTTCATTCTATTTCGTTTCTCCTTGCACTTCCTTTTACCATCCACCTACCATTCACCAAAAGTTAAGTCACAAGGTGGTCAATAATGAAAATGAGGTTGCTCTGTAAGGCATTCATATCGTAAAGAAAGAAGGTTGTGCAATATTTAATAATTGCCCCAGATAATAACTACCAAATGAACAGATTTATAAGAAAGCATAACGTAATTGCCTTCTCTCGGTAGAAATACTCTTTTATCCCATTGCTATTGGGGTATTTGCTACTCTCTATGGGAGCATTTCCACCCCATATATCATAGTAGAATTGAATCAAATTTATGGCCTTTAGGCTTCTAAGGCTCAGGCCGTGGTAGGGTAGGGGAAAGGATTCAAGAAGGTGTCGGGCAGAGCCTATATTGAAGGTGCCATCCCGGCATTTGCCTGGTGTGACTGAGGAAAACCCTTAGAAAAAACCTCAGTCATGATGGTCGGTTACTAGGACCGAACCCTCGATCTCACGAATGTTACGAAAACGCTCAACCACTGAGCTATGGTGGCTCCGTGTCTAACGTATTGTGCAAATGACAGTTTAAAGGTAACATATCAGTAATATTGGTTATTTTTTTCTAGCCAATTGGTTGTGTTTTCCAATCAATTTGGATAATGCTGTTACGGTTAACTTTAGGAACATCTTGCTTTCGCTTGTCTTGAATTATCTTCTAACTTTGTAGCGTTTCTCAAGTAAATACAGATGTTATTTGATTGTGTACACACTAGGGTGGGC
Organism: Lepisma saccharinum; assembly: GCA_022664845.1. Taxonomy (NCBI): domain Eukaryota; kingdom Metazoa; phylum Arthropoda; class Insecta; order Zygentoma; family Lepismatidae; genus Lepisma; species Lepisma saccharinum. Next base: position 63,831 of record JAGDQP010005758.1, on the reverse strand, counting down.
CGAAAAATTTTGTTTCAGATATTGATGTTCGAGTTGTCATGAAAAGTTGTGCATTGGTACCAAGTAAAGTCATGCAAAATATGGTAGTCCTAAACTAATATTTAACCTGGCCTCTAGACCCCTGAGGTGACCAATTGTTTTTTTGAAAAACAAGGAATACAAATATTATACCAGTTTTTACATTTTGGGATTCGAATAGGTATGAAAAATTGTGCATTTGTACGAAATTTAGCAATGTCAAATGTTACCCTTCTTCGTCGTAAAGCGTTTTTGGCCGTTTACAAACTAAAATTTTCGCGGTCTCCAGGGCACGGCTAGATTTTTTGCTCTGGATGTGTTTGAGCCAACCAAACATAAAGTTCTATATCTTTTGAACGGTATTCAAACAGAACGTTTTACCAATTTTTCAGGGGGACTAAAACGGCAATTAAAAAAATGATTTTGAGCAGCGTGAGAAAGTTGTAGAATGTTACGTTATTTTTTTCGCCGAAACACAGCCGGATCAAAAAATATCTATTCGGGGCCCGGAGCCCGCGCACGGCCAAGAAGGGCAACATTTGAGAAGGCTAAATTTCGTACCAATGCACAGCTTTTCATAACTGCTCTAACCCCAAAATATAGAAACTGGTATAATAATTTTATTCCTTGTTTTACAGAAACAAGTGGGTCCAGGGGTCCGGTTAAATATTGTTTTAGAACGTCCATATTTGGCATGACTTTATGTGGTTACAATGCACAAATTTGATGACAACTCGAACTCCAATATCTGAAAAAAATCGGCCCACCCTAATTCAACACACTGCAATTGAATGTTCTTCCTAGTGCTTGATATTTTTGGTTATTATCGGTCTCAATGCCCGCCTTGAGTATCTCGTGGTCTACGGTTCTGGAACCTCATCATATAGAGAATCATCGACCGTCTTTAATTTTTTAAAAGAACCATTGTACTGTTCTCTCATTTACTACATCCATAAGGAACTCTTGGAATATTTTCAACGCACTGCATTAGTGTTAACTCCCTGTTTAAAGTGGATTTTATAGCTGTCTTGGAGTTCCTATGTTTGACTTGTTCTCATTTACGTACCGATTTAATTGTATTGACCACTAGAAGCCGCTTACAAGAGGAAATGCCAACTGGTATGTCCCTTCCATTACCTGGCCATTAAAGAAGTGGTAGTGTATCATTTATATATGTAATTTAATTTAAAATTGCAACAAATATTCATCCGAGAGTTTCGACATGTTGCAAGAAGCAAATAGTGGAAAATGAATAATATTAAAATAATGTTACAGTTTGTACAGGCGTTCCACTTTAGGTCGAAGCTCCACTGAGGACAACACAAAATCAGGATTGGCATCCACATGATCCGCCATTGATAATGTAGAAAGTTTCCGTGAAGAAGTTCGTGCAAATTGTAGTCACGCTATAAATAAAGTTGCTCTTGAATTGAACATCAGTACAGGGCCGTGTCCCGATTGTGCCTGGAAAACTACAGATGCGATATTTTGCTAAAATTTGGGAATCATGTGTTGACATCTTAAGAAAAAGAGAATCATAACAAGACAAGTGAGACGTTTTTACGTATGGCTAATGCTGGCTTTAATTTCCCAAAGCTAAGTGCTTACTGAGAATGAAATGTTTTGTACGCGTAAGATATGGAAACGAAGGGCGCTTCATCACAGTCCTCTCCACTGACCATTTAAGCACTATTGGGTAAATCCTGTGTTTAAATTATGTGAATCGTCTTGTTTGAATAGCAGGAAATTGCTCATTTAGAATTGTGCCATGTCTTTGTAGTTAATGCAGCTTTCTACCTTGATAACAAGCAACACTTCCAAGGAAAAGTGCGGCGCAAGAGACTAGAGATGCGCAGGTGTCCGCTGAGTGGTTCATCACTCGAATGCTTGTTCCTATTCCTCACTATCAAAGTTGGCGTGAATTTCTAAAATGCAACCAAGAACCTCTTTTGGAGTGCTATATGGTCTGTGCAAATCAACGTACAACTCAAGTTTTTAATCACCCAGAAACAGTATTAAAAAAATACAGATTAGTAAAGGGAAGCTACCATTGTTATTGTATGTAATATCTTTTGCACTTCTGCTCATTCAAGACTAAGTTACATATGCGTGTAACCCTTGTGGAAATAACTGTTTCCGAATAAATTCATATACCAAAATAATAAGTAATAACGGAATGAAAAGATTAGATAACAATACAGGAATCCGTAGCGAACTGGCATTTCTCTATTCGAACGGAGAACCAAAGAGGAAACAGTACATTATAGATAAGTGGACTGACTTTGGGGAATGTCGACTCACTTGACTCTTCTATAAATTAGCAATTTGCGCATGATTTCCATTTCTATTATATTCCAAATGAATGTTACAATATGTTTGTTTATGTAAACGTTAATCTCAACGTTAGAGTCAATATAATGTTTTAGACTTTCATATCTTAAATATTAAATTTTATTTTCCAGATAACCAACCTGCGGAGAAATATTCCCGAAAATCAGGACACATCTGTAATTGTTATCAACACTGCACACAATTTCAAGTAGAAAAGACATACGGAAGAGAGAAATTGTAAGAATATATTAGAAATCCTAGCAGTTAGGAAATTCTCAATTTTCCATCTTCTAAATACACAAAAGTCTAGCATTGTAATGAGTCACAGTCAGGAGATACTACGATATCAACTAAATGGTATGGAAAATGAGACGTTCAGGAACCGCATGGAAAATGAGTGAGAAAATTATATATTTGGAAGATTCTGGTACAGACGAGCCGAAATTCTACACATGAGATCAAAGCAATTTTGAAAATTAGGAACAAGTAACATACTGGTTGTCCAAACTTATAGGTAACATAAGAATGGAATTGGTCTCGGGTCTAGAACGCAGCACAGTATATCTGTCTACAAGATAAGTATCAGTTATCCATATGCTGCATGGATTCCCCATCCTAATAAATTACACCCATTCAATGTCTAAAGTGCAGGAGAGTATATAAAAGATCCCCTTGGTGGATGTATCGAATTCTCTTCTAGGCTTAGACAGACATCAACGGGATTCTTCAATTAACATCACATTGTTTCTTTGGAGAGACCTGTTTTTACTTCGGTGTACGTTTAACCGCCATAATCAAAAGTACTAAAGCTACAGTAACCGTCATTGGGCGCAACTCAACTCTATTAGTGGAGTCGCATTCATATACAGTACAAACAATCAGCAGCCCTGAATAAAAATGCCCCCAAATGTGCTCCCTTCGTTTTCGACTGCAGACAAAAATTACGACTGTTAAAAATTATGTCAATGTTCAGGGCTGTGTAGCGAACATTTATATAATTAGTAGTAACGTAACTTAACCTTGGCAAATGTGATCACTTACATAACTAATTTGATCTATGACCAAATTAGGTTAGATTCGTGTTAGTTTATTCGTTAACATGCAAGATTCCATGCATTTAGCCACAATTTGACTTTAATATATAAATACATTCCAATATTTACCATTGATATGAACCACTCGTGCTAAAGCCGATAAAGAGGGAGAAATTCAAGTAAACACAAATTAAAGTACTAAGGTAATACTTTAACATGCAATCAAAACAGATTCCAACTACTGCATGCAATATTCCTACGGTTTGTATCCAGAGTAGATAAGTTAAAATTAATTTTGTGGGCGGTATCAGCACTATGGCTTACGTCCGACACGATACGGGTAAGCCCCTTATCTTTGCCACGTCGAACAATTGCTGTTAACAAAATAAAACAGTATAAAAACTGAAGATGTAAAAGATTTTCAGAAACACAAAATTCTGTACTAAAGGACCAGTATAAAATTAATAAAAACTAAAGTTATCTATGATCTTTAATGTAACAAGGCTAAAATCAGAAGGGTGTAAATGGGCCTTCACAATATATGAGAAAATAAGTTAAAACTTAACAGTTGAAAGACATAATTATCGCAAATAGACGGTGATAGATCCCATTGGGAATAATATCAAGAAAACTACCACCTTTTAAGTTTAAGTTTATAGTAAAGTTTCCCCTTCCTTCCAACGGGATTCCAATCCATATCCTCAATCATGTCTGAGGTCAAGGATGAACTTGATTTATCGATTGTATGTTGATACTCTTCCTGAGCTAACTGAGCAGCCAGAACATGTGTCAGACACTTGATGCTTGTCGCGAGAGATGAAGCTCGTGGTTGTTTTGAAACTTTATTGCACTAAAAGTAGACTTAGCCCGTGGACTTCTAAAACTCTGCACAGGTGTCTGTTGTCCCTCAACCTGCGTCGGCATATCGCGAAGAGTCTCTGAGCTACTAGGAGGCTTCGGAGGGTCTACAGGTACACGAGAGAGTTTGTGTTGACACATCAAATATCTGGGTGCTAAACGAGACAGTTTTAACTGGCAGTCTTGCTGCTACTGTTGAAAACACACCAGATGGAAAGGTGCTCTGAGACTCTCCTACTCGATATTTTGCATCACCAGCAGATATTTACTGTAGCATCATCAGCTCCCGAATTCGTTTTTCCTCCTTAAAATTTCGATAGTCACACGACCAGGACGTGTGCTCAACCTTGCAATTAGAATACTGAGGCTTCATTAAGGTGAAATGATCCGCACTATGGCGGCTGGTACTACAAGTTCCACATATAGCATAGGTCACGTTACATGACGTGCTGGCGTGTCCATAGTGCTGACATTTAGAACAACGGAGCAGACTTGGTATATAAGAACGAACAGACAAGCAATAAAATGCTGCCTTCACGTCCTTAGGAAGCTGTGGCATGGCAAACGTCTTCGTCAATGCTTTCTCACCAATATTGTTAATCTATTCGGATCTTTGGTAGGTTGTTCTCCTGTATAACATACAGTTAAATGTCTCTGCATAAATAATGTATCAGTTCTTACATTTTAGATGGCATCAGTTGGTTCAAGATTCGTTTATTAATATTGTTTCAGCTGTTGAGTCTCTGCGCTATGTTATACTTGTTTTTACAAGAAGATATCTTACTTTGTGGTTCTTTCGTATCTCTAAACAGTTATGTTTTAATTAGAGTGTACCTAGGGTTTCATCATAGTTACTGGTTGGACTTTTGTGCACTTGTCTTCAATTTTGTTGTCAGTTCTACCTAGTTCTCTCATCCAATATTAATAGCTTTCCCAACACCAATATCATGTAATTTATTACGAATGCAGAAAAAAAGGCATATTAATTACTGGCCACTTTCTGTGCAATATATTGAAAATGTTCTGCATTTAAGCACAACGTAAGATAATTTCAATAATATTTGACTTGGTTTATATTCAATTGTACGTTTCATAGATAGTGTGTCTACTTCTTCCTTACTTATGTTAACAAGAATAACTGAAGGCATATTTTCTCGAATTGAGACTTTGGAAAGAACACTAAAATTCGTAGAACAGGCAAAACAAATGATTAATAAGCAAATACTATTAAATTGAATTTAACCTAAAATAGGTTGAACAAAACAATTATACAGACATAAATCCCAAAGCATTAAGATAAATTTTAAGAATGGAACAGTGCAGGGAAAATAGAAAAGAAATGACAAAGGGCTACTATTAAAGGCAAATATCTAAGAAAGCTATCAACCAGAGTATGGTATTAGTTTCAAGCAAATGGAGTAAGGTACATAAATACTTAACACTTCATTATTATAATTTTATAATATTTCTGCATGCTATGTAAGAAGTTATCTAATTAAGTAGTCAGTTTATGTTCTTCACAGTTGTACTAACAATGTCGGCATTACATGTACGTATTATTACTTTTAGAAAATATAAAAGAATTGGTAAACAGAAATTCGATAAACATTACCTGCTACTTGAATTTAGTAAGTGTGCACGGAGTTTACACAGGCTATACTTTTGAATAATTATCTGGTCAGAAGAACATAAGATGTTTAGGATATCTCTGAAACTATCGTTTTATAAGACGTAAGGTTTTGAAGTAAAAGATGAACTCCCAAATTAGTACCATGGTACTTAAGAAATCAGCGCAATTAATGGAATGAGTCTAAAGAGAAACACATTGAATATGCCTATCGATCCTAGTAATGCTTCAACACTGTCAATATTGTCTGGTCCATTATGTCCATCACTTACATGTTCCATATCGTCTGAGGAAATGTCTCTGCGTGAATTAGAAAACTGAATCTTTCATAAACGTGTTGCAAATTAACGTTACATTTTTACATTAACATGTTCACTAATTTCTCATAATTTTTGGACCTTTTGTTTCCCAAGAAATATGCCAAAGGTCCTCAAAGGATGTTTAATATTCCACTTCAAAGATATCGAAAGATGCACCAAATTTTCATCTTCCATGAATAGCCTGGCGCATGGGCCCACGAACACAGGAGTTTCAATTTTCTTCTCACTTGATTTCGGAAACTTATGTAAATACTGGGGCTGCGAAACTGGGAAAAGGACAGGCAAATCGGATCTGTCGCCCCAAAAGCCTTCTTCCACTAACTGGGAGGACACAACTTAGTTCCTCTTGCTACGTCTTAAGAGAACCGACCGGGTAGACACCTAATGTATAATTCATACGTTCACGACGTAGTGCATGTTAGTACCCAAGCAGCGGCTTGGCGAACGAACATGCATGGGCTTCTCACCAACCCACATGAGCAGAAAACGTGGTCAGTCAAATGTCTGCACCCCTTCTTTCTTAGCACATGATGATACAAGTAAGAAAACAGCCTCGGAGTCCCTCATTGCCTAGAAGACTGAATGCAGCTGGCAACGGTAGCGGTCAGTCCTGCAGGAAGTCAGAGGGTCAAAATGCTCCAGTTTGGACTGTAGACTGCCAGAACGCCGTCACTGCAACTCGAACGGATCTATATGTGACGACTCTTAACTCTCAGTCACTTGCAGGAGAGAATAAATTAGAACAGTAGGAGAATAAAAAATTGGAGGATTAAGTAGACTGTCAGAAGTGTGGAGGAAGAATAAAGAAAAGTTGAATCTACAGTCAGGGAACACATTCTACTTCAAAGGAACAGAAAATGGCAAACCGACAGGCGTTCGCTATATAATTAATAAAGACCTGAAGATACGGATAACAGAAATGGAAGAAATTTCAGATAGAATCACACGGGTAGTAATACAGATAAACAAGATATACATTGCGGAAATTATACAGGTTATTCTCCAAAATTTCATATTCCGAGGAGGAAATCGGATACCTATCCGAGTAGATACAGATTAGAGAAAATCACATTATAAAATTGTAAAGGGAAACTTCAATGCGAAAGTAGGAACTAAGCAGAGCAGTGACAGGAAAGTGCGAAACTTTTTATTTGGCAAAAGAAACAACAGAGAAGAGAAGTTAGTGAAATTATCATCAACCAACTGGCTGTTCATTTCCATTACATTTTTCAAGAAGTCGCCCGAGATGAAATGGACATGGAAATGCCCAAATGAGGCTAAAACAAAATAGACCACATTTTATCGAATAATAGGGAAATTCTTCAAGACGTGTCTGTTCTGAACAGTTTCGAAATTTCAAGTAATCAGGAGATGGTGAGATGTAAGCTGAAACTAAATACTAAACTTGAGAGGAAGAAGTTTATCAGAGGAGAACCGCCACTTTCAGATCTTGAAAATTTATCTAGAAACAGAAAGACAATCGCGTTGAACTAAACAACATATTTAGCGCCTTGGAAGAGCTAGAGGACAAAGAAGAAATCAATAGCAGAAATAAAATACTGACTGAGATGTAAAGAGACGACAAAGGAAATAGCAGGGGTGAAAAAGAGAGCAAAATGTGAGAAGAAACTAAACGTGTGATGAAAACAAAGAGGGAAATGAAAAAAATAGGAAAATCACATAAAGAGAATTGAGTACATAAAACTAAATAAAACCGTAAGGAAGAAAATAGGAGAGGATGTACGTAGAAACAACGAAAATCTTGTTAGAAATACAATCGAGGGGAACAAGATCCTGAGGAAAACGAAACAGCAGCTTATGATAGGGAAAAAGCAAATAATGGCGGTTAAGAGACCTGACGGGACCGTAACACGTAATAAGGTAGAAATTGTAAACATATTTGAAAATTTCCACAGATAATTGTATTACTCTGAAGCATAACTAGGAAATAAAGATTCTGAAGAAAATGATAGAGAAGTTCCAGACGTAATGAAAGAAGAAGTTGATAAAGTACTTCGAGGGATTAAGAACAGAAAATCGCCAGGAGAAGATGGACTCACAGCAGAGATGTTTAAATGCAGACGTGAAAAGATGAAAAAGGAACTTGGCAAATTATTCTGAATGTGCCTGAGAGAGGGAGATACAATCAAGTTGGAATAATACTATCATCATTTTGTTGTACAAGAAAGGGGACAAAGAACGATAACTACAGACCAATTAGTGTACTGTCAATTCTATACAAAATGTTCACTGAAGTTATTTTGAATCATATTGAAAGAGACGTAGAGTTTAACCAAGGGAAGAAGTAGGATGATTTCATCGTGGATTTAGCACAACAGACCACATACAAGTATTGAATGAAGTTATGGAAAGAACTAACGAATATGAACTTCCACTATGTCTGAGATTCATAGATTTTAAAACAGTTTTGATCCGGTCTCCTTGTCAGCAGTACTTAAATTACTTGAACATCAATGCATCGAAAATGCATACATCAAATTACTGCGAAATATTTACTCGACTTCCACATCTGTCATTAGACTACATCAAGAGAGTGAAAAATTTAAAGTTGGACAAGGTGTGGCGCAAGGACATTCAATTTCTTCAAAACAGTTTTCAGCTGTCCTAGAGAAAGTGTTACAAAATTCAAACTGGAATGAAGTTGGAATAAAACTCAATGGCGAATATCTTCATCTCGTACGATTCGCTGATGATATAATCTTGTTTGCCTCAAGTGAAGAAGAACTACACACCAGAATGGAAGAGTTGTGTAATGAGAGGTCGAAAATAGGCCTTAAAATGAATTTACGTGAAACAAAATTAATGTACAATCAATATGCTGCAAAGATGGAAATAAAGTTTCACGGACAGACAATAGTCATAGTTGAAGAGTATGTGTACGGATGAAACAAATGGAAGATGTAAAATGGCGTGGAGTTCCTCTGGAAGACTATATTGTATTATCAAAAGCAAACTACCAATGTGTCTCAAGCGTAAAATTTATAATCAATGTGTCTTACCTGTAATGATGTCCGGCTGTGAAACGGGGACGTTTAATGCGTAAGCGACTAAAAGATTAGGTCACACGAAGATCAATGGAGAGATGTATGGTTGGAATAACTACGAGGGACAGAAAGCCAAATGAATGGATTCGCTTACAAACAAAGGTAGAATATATAATCAAGACTGCGAAAGTGATGAAGTGGAGATGAGACGGTCACATAGCTAGACGAACAGAAAACGACCGAGGCGACCTCCAAATGGAAGATAAGTACTTAAAATCAAGCGTTTTTCAGGAGGCTCATAGATGAGGAAAACAGAGGACCGATATATGTGGAAAGAAAATTGGTTATCCAGCAGTGGATATAAACCGGCTGGATATGATGATGATGTAAATACTGGAAACTGTATTCCCTATTGTTCATTAAAACTACTAAGAACTTCATAATACTAATAAGCATAATGTAAAGAAAGTGGCATGATGATGGTATTCCGATTAACGAACGGAAAATTAGCAACATTCTTGTGAGCAGATCCTTTCTCTATTCGATGGGCCCACACTTGCTTCTAACAGTGAGTGGCTCAAACACGACTGTCCCACTCCCACAGGAACAGCAGTTTTTGCGAGTCAAGTCTATAAACCCTGAAATTATACTGCAAAAAACTAACATCTCCACAATTACGCAATGTCTAGATTTTATACTGAGCTATTCGCAACAAGAACTCCATAATAATATCGTGTGCATTCATGGCGGTGACATATTGGTATAGGCGGGTAAAATTTCCTGTCCTTTCAGTCATTATAAAGCGTAGGAGCGGCACTAATCAATGGAACTCATACACTGGTAAGTGATATATGGAGAAAGGAGGAGCTTCCAAAGGAATGGAAAGCCTTATTGATAGTTCTGCTTTATAAAAAAGGCGATAAATCAAACTGTAATAATTAGCGCGGAATCTCATTACTCCCAACATGTTAATGTACTGAGTAATATCCTGGTAACTCGCCTAAGCGTATATGTAGATGCAATAATTGGAGATGACTAATACGAATTTGGAAGATTTAGATCCACGTTGGACTAGATTTTCGCCTTGAGTCAAATCTTAGAGAAAAAATTGGAACACAATAGGACTGTTCACCAGTTATTCATTTATTTTAAGTAAGCATATTACTCTATCAAAAGGGAGAAACATATACAATACCATGGTACAACTTGGGATATCGAAAAAACTTGTTTAACTAGTGAGAGATAGTATGTCAGAAAGTATCGAGATTCCCAACGGATTGAAACAAGACATGCCACCATTACTGTTTAACTTTGCTTTGGAATATGCGATTTCGAAAATCAAAGATGACAAGAAGGGACTAACGTTGAATTGCTTGAATCAACTGTTCGTATACGCAAATGATGTAGATTTAATAGGTGACGAAATATATTAACTTTAAAGTAACACCGATGTCTTAGTAGAAGCGTGTGATGAGACATATCTACAGCTAAATATAGAGAAAACAAAATACATGATAACAAGCCTAAACACTGAGAATGAAATGAATTGATACATAACAATTAAGAATGGGAATATAGAGAAACTGAACAAATTTAAACAATTGGGAGCATATGTAACAAGCAAAAGCGAGGCCACGGAAGATATAAAATGTCACTTAGCATCCCATAACACATGCTTCTGCTCAGTCCAGAAATTCAATTCATAATTTCGAGATTAATATCAAGGAAGATGAGTTTGAAAATTTACATAGGTTATTCTGCCAGTAATAATTTATTGTTGCCAAAGTTGGAGTACGACCTTAACAGGTAAACATAAATTACGAGTCTTGAGAAAGATATACGGGCCAAAACGGGCAAGATGACTGGGGAATGAAGGAGACTGCATAATGAAGAACTTTACTTACTTTATGACTTACCCGTTGTTGTAAGAATAATGAAATCGTGACGACTAAAGTGAGCAGGCCAGGTAGCTAGGGTAGGGAAGAAACGAAGATTATATTCAATCGTGGTTTGTAAATCGGAAGGAGACCATAGGGAGACCGAGATGAGATTAGGAGGATAGTTTCAGAATGTATCTTCGAGAAGTAGGTGTTTGTGATGAAAACTGGCTTGATCTTGCTCAGAAGATAATCCTATGGGGAACATTTGTTATTTTGGCGATGAATTTGTTTGTTCCGTACGCCATGGAGAAAGTAAGTACGTAATTTTGAAGAATCTATGAAATTTACCATTCGTTTACCATATGTTATCTTCAGAGCAATAAACAATCCATTTACATCGTTACAATAACAAAGTTGATCCTCAAATTCAAGAAAAGAGGAATTGGACCTATCAGCGCGGTTACTTGCAAACAAATAGCTGCTAACAAATTACATGTTTCAGCCGTGATTTCCCAAACTCAGCGTCTTCCTTGGAAATATTTCAATCCCGTAAAATCATTGAATTCACTTTGAGTTCTACGATGCCAATTGTTTGTGGAGGTGAAGTGTGTGACCTCTGTTTCTGATGTTTGAATTTTGTTAATTGTGGCTTATTCTAGTGACCAAGTTTTTGATGGTAAAGTAACCGGTATCACTATGGATCACGGTTCTATTAGGACATCTGATGATAGTATAATCATCTTTGCTTTTCTCACCCATTCATTCCATGGATTCGAATCATACAAAACTAATAATATTGTTCTCGTGATTGGCTGGTGTTCGCCAAGCCAGCGCAACAGCAAACGAAACGTAATGTGCTTATTTATTGTGCGACCATGACCTTAGACTTAACTGACACATATTACAAACTACCTTAGTTTCCTGCTTTGTCTTGGTCACTTAAATAAAAATTACTTTTTATGCGTCTCCAGCGCGTATTCTTCCCAGACATAATTAATGCAATTCGCATGACTCACATTGCGAAGAACTGGAGTATACTAAACTCCATACACGGACCAAGTTAGATACATGTGCAATGTACACACGAACAACTAAAATTCTTCCTTAAAGTTATATAGTATAAACATTTCACCACAACGCATTCTCAAACATGCAGATCCGCTTATCCACAGAAATCGACTAAGAAAAACTATCATCAACCGTAAAAGTTTCTGGAGTGCTAATAGTCTGAATTATAACTTTAATATTGCACTAGCAACATCTGCAAAACAACCAAGAGCTCACGCAATGCTATAATATATATATGGCTAAATACAGAAGTTGAATATTTAAGGGAAAGTGCTTTGCATGTGAAACATGTGTTCGGAACTTAGTTTAGAGAAACAAGAACAGCGATATTAGACAAGTTCAAGTACTTGTTCCACTAAGGAAATAGCCAGTTGAGAGTTACACGGAAGCTTGGGTTTGAGAGCCTAAGTTAGCTACTGCCACCTCTCTGTCCTTACCAACATCAAGTCCAAAGTGGGATGTTTTTAAGAAGCGGGAATTCTTGGGTTTACTTAATAAATAATACTTCCAATTTTGGTCAAAGTTTGGCTTTATTTCTAGAACACTCCCTGACTACAAATCAGACTTGGACACTGACAGCTTTCGTATTGTTGATTCCTTGAAAACATTTCAGTAGACAATGCTTTGCATCGGATGAACATTTGTCAGCAATCCTTCACGGTTATTTCGGTTCCCATACCAAGAAATTTAGGGAGATAAATTTCTCAGCAGTAATTCTTATACTTCGAGAACACATGCTAATAGCTCAAACAAACGAACGTTTCCACTTGGTCCTGCCTTCTATTGAAATTCATTGACTGACATAATGAAACTATTGAAGGTGATCCGTCTCACATAATCATTAAAGAATAGGAGATAGTTGTTTGAAAATGGTTCTAGATTCTTTCGAAAAAATATGTTTCACACACTTCCAATTAACTCTCCTATCATTCAAAGTTGTAAAAACCTAATTTCAGTGTTATTTTATAAGTTCTAAGTACACATTGGGTCATTGTAAAATTTTTACTCTAAAGCGAGAGACTTCCGCAATAAACTATTAAAATAATTCCATTTATAGCTTTTTACTATGAGTCTCAACATACTTGAGCAATTGTATTATTTAGGAAGTATGTATGCCATAAACGTGATTACAACCTTATAATTATATAAAGCATCAATTTTCTATTGACATTGAAAATGTACTTCGACCCATATACTGTATGTATACTTACGATAATTAGATTTAAAAAAAACATCGCTGCATATTTAAAACAAGATAAGATAATTAAATGTGTGAAATTAAGTATAAATTGAACACTGCATTACGTTATTTATGATATAATTTAGAGTGTGAATAACTGTTAAAAATCTTTACTATTACAAAAGATTGCATATTTACAGGATAGAAAACAAGGAACTAGAACTTCAACACTTGTTGTTCCTCTAACACTAATTGAGGGTTAACCATTCATACATCGTATCTATAATTTTTGTCATCTAAAAGTTGTTGTTGTCTTTTTATTGAAAGAAGAAAAAATTGAAGAACTTTGTGGGTACTAATTATGTCATTGATATTTTTTAATTCCCAGCCACTCAGAAAACACCAAAGTGCCGAGCAGAAAGTTTATATATGTATTTAAATTTGGGAAAACAATGCGACGATTAAGAGTGATCCATGATCAGTTGAACATGATTGGTGAGTAAATATAATAATTCTTAAGATTTCTTGTAACACGCTTTATTGAATGCTAATAATATATCTTCTCGTTTCAGAATATAAGTTCTCCAGAATGCATACGTAGATCTACATTGGTTCATAATTTCGTCTTGATACAAATGTTACATTAGGAAAGGAATGGGGATGAAACAAAACATTTCACGGATTTTAAACACTATTATGTAACAAGGAAAGATATATATAATATCCTGATATGATTTGGAACACCGAAGACATGCTCATGTATTATGCATACGTCTCAGAAACGCCATGAGTAGAATACGTATATGTTATAATGTGCAAGATAGCTTGGTAACATAACAAGCCAAAAATTTGATGGATGAAATATAAGATGTCTCTCAACATCGGGCAACACAAGTTTTTATTAAGTCCAGATGCCCCTAATACCGCCATCAATATAAAATAAGAGAAACGTGTAAATGTACACAACGGTTATTTCGGTGGTCATATTTTACGGTTGCAGAAGTTGCTTTACGAGTCTGCCGATGAGCATAAGCTGTGGGTGTTAGAAAATGGTACGAGTGTTAAGGGAATTTATTTTATTAGTTACGCCATAGAGAACGCGATTCACCCGATATTAAATAATAATGATCTGAAAATGGTTAAGATGAACATGCATGTATATTCGTCAAAGGGGAGAGGAAGATAACATTCCAATTTGATTATAGGCGAGAGGTATAGGTCTCATTAGGAAATTCGAGTTGTCCTTAGGAGGACAATAGTAAAAGACATTTTCAACTAGAACTTATACATAATAAGAACTCACTTCTCTTTGACAAGGATAGTTGGCGTTTATTATTGCGACACGAACGCGTTTCTTCTGTGAGCTATATAATTAATTAGTTGAAGTGTTTGATACAAATCTAAAACAATCCAAAAATCAACTGTATGATTGACCACTTTTTTGTTCTTTTTCCATTTTTAATTTTAGAATATTAACGCATCGTAAACAATGTCAAGAAATCATTGTCAATATGTGAGATTTTCTATTTCATGTAATTTAGTGGATCAGCAGCTAAGTGATGAAGTGTTGGTATATTAGCTTCAAGTATGAAACCTAAGTAGTTCATGGCACATCTTACAATCTTCTATTTAGTGCACCACAACACTAAGGAAGAACAACTGTCTATTGTATTTTATCTTCGCGGTACACGTGATATTCTCACAGACGGGATTAAGATCATCTAGAAACTTACTGAACTTTTCCATGTTGTGCTGGCATGTGTCAAATAGATCGTCTACGTAGTGGAAATAACTATGTTAATGGTGGAGAATTCTAAGGCTTTCTATTCATGGTTATCTACTCAAGAGCTGACAGCAACCAGTCATTGATAACATCGTGCGTTGCTTATATACATCTTGATAGTAGAAAAATATCAGAATAGGATTTATTCATATATATTTATATGCAAATGGTTTATTAAATACTTTGGGTAAGTTCTGTAGCTGTGATATGGTAAATATCACTGTTTCGTCGGAGCTCTACTGGATACGAAGAACTGAAATGAAAGGGTAGATGATAAATCCAGCTTTTCCATTAAGTAGTGTAGTACTTGTAATGCGGTACAGGGATCTAGTTATTGATGTTAGATCGTTGCACGGAAGAGCTTCAGTTGTATCTGTAGAACCTGTTCATCCGTAGTTATTGGTTACAGTTCAGTTCTGCATTAGATCTCTACGAGTTTCTATCACGTTCAGTTATATACTTGCATATTTATTTATTCCCGGACAACTTTCAATACTTTCCCGAGTGGTAAAAGACTTACTTAAGTACTTATCTATCTATTTGCCTAGGCCCTTATGTTTAATACCAGAATCAAACCAATAACCAAAGCCAATAAAGAAGAGCTCCGGCACCTGTACACCATTACTATATGCAAAGAGAAGTTGTAACAAGAAGCGTGGAATAACATCAATGGCTCAGGCTTGGATACTATCGGATTAATTTCCAATGGATTGGTTGGAGAAAGGATGTAGAAAGAACTTGGCCAGAAATTAAGTTGAAGAAAGTATCCTAGCTTTTCTTGGTGAACCTTGGGAAATCTTTGAAAAAAATATGTTTCGAACACTTTATGATAAACATGTATGGAATTGGAAGTGGTTTCTTAATATTTTCTACAAGTTAAACAGATCTATTTAGCAATAATCTTTTTTATAATAAACTCTGTCAATCTTATAAGATATTGATACTCATGCACAGTACTACAACATAAATCTATGTGAAACATAAACAGCGTTTTGAAATGGGAAAAATAAAGGTAATGCGATCGTAATCATCCTTATGAATCGAAATATTTTAACTTGCAAAATATTTTTATCTTATCTCTTTGCAATTAATATTCAAGTTCTCTGAATTTTCAATTTTTATATGAAGCCTTTAGGTAACTTTTGCTCAGACAGAATGAATGATGATAAAAAACGGTGGAATGAAGGAAGTGGGAGGACCCCGAGAAAATCAACGCACACCACAAAGTCCACCACAAAGACGACGTGACATGCGGTGGGATCGAACGAAAGACCCCAAGCACCAGAGGTGATTACTCTGATATCGAAATATTACGGCATGCGTAGTTCTCTTAAATTAAGTGAATAATGCATGTTTGTTTTTCCACACTGACTGTCTACCAATCCAACAGTATAATAATGTGTCTTTCACCACTTACCTTGGACATTTTCTATTGACTCAATGTACTTTATATATTTTGAACTTGTATATGACTTGCAATACTTTGCGTCAAATATCTTTTCCTAAACAAAAACTGGTAAAATACAGAACCTTACATACTTGAATCCTCTCAGTATAACATGCACGATTGAAGCTAATTTCCCCAAACTGCCACTGTAAAATGATGCACTTCATTTAAACTCTTTTACACGTGCTGAATTGACAGAGTTTGTTCTGCGAAAAGTGTCCCAAACTTGTTCATTTTCTGCCGGAAATATATTTCTGAAAGTGAAAAGCTTACAATTTTTCATGATTTTAGAAGTGATCAAGTCTTAAATATGTCTTGCACATATTTAGTTCAATATTTGCGTGTCAGAATCAAGCAATATTAATTTTGTACGGAGATTGTAAATAAGAACCCACTAAACGTCATGCTTGTTCTGACCATTCATGGATCATTTGATTAAGACCCGTTGAATGATTAAACTAAACGACTTAGGTATATTTGCTTGATGGAATTCACTATTCAAAGGAGTTGTAAAACGCATATATTTGGCAAGATATTTATAACTCTGATTTCGATGTAAAATTACTAATACAATTTTGATTCTAACATGTAAACAATACAAATCGATTGTGATGCATAACGGTAATTAACAACCAATTACATTCCTTGCGCTCTAATATTTGACAATGTGTGATATTCTTAATTTTCTATATTCTCAACATATACA
Organism: Lepisma saccharinum; assembly: GCA_022664845.1. Lineage (NCBI taxonomy): Eukaryota > Metazoa > Arthropoda > Insecta > Zygentoma > Lepismatidae > Lepisma > Lepisma saccharinum. The sequence continues at coordinate 46,574 of JAGDQP010005758.1, read as the reverse complement.
ATTTATAATAGTAATTATTATTATCCATGTCTTGTGTGTGTGTTATTTGAGCTTATAAAAGTGTATGTGTTTGTATCATTTTTTTGGCTCAGCGTTTGATATATTCCTTAAATTCTTTCGGTGGTTGAGTTTCCATTCTATCAAACGCTTTGGCTCTTTCTTCATTTAAATTCATTGAATAATTTCGTAAACCACATTTCTGTTTATTTAAACTTAACAATCGCTTTTACATGTACACAAATTGACTTAGACGTGAATGATCAAAAATGCTTTAGATCGTCTTTTTAAACGTTGTATGCCATTGCGAAACGAATTATTAGTGTTACATAGTACGTAATTTGCTTTATAACCAAAACTTTGTTTATTTAGTACACTGAAGGTACAACTAAGGAAGCCTTGCCTCCACAGTATAATTTATGGTCTATCTTAAAGGGATACATTTTCTTTGTCATCTTTCTCATTTGTGAGGAATAATTTTTCCATTAAGTTCCAGAGTTAAAAGATCTCTTACACAAACCTTGTTACATCTAAGTTTCGTTATCCAATTTCATTGTATTATTCTAATAAAATCGCTATTATGTGAATAACCAGGCAAATTAAAGAAGTTTCGGAAACTTTGGTCAAACTATTTGCAACAAAATGTACATTTCTTTTGGATGGCTAAATTCAAGCACTGACTTAAAATTCTGAAATCCTTGCTTTTAATTTATACAATAGTAGAAATGCGTTGAAAAGCTCGGTGGATTTCAATGATTTTCGCAGTACAGGATGTGTATGTGTCTGTATTTGTGTGTGTGTGTGTGTGTGCGTGTGTGTGTGTGTGGGGGGGATTGCTGATCTGAATGAGATCTGCTACGAATGGTCGACAGACTGTTTGCCGACAGTCAGTTGGTCAACAAGGACAGTTGGTCGACGCGACAATTGGCCAATACGACAATTGGTCGACAAGGATAGTTGATCGAGAAAACAATTGGTCCACACGGCATTTACGAAGCTACGTGAATTATCGGGGTTTAAATCGAATGTTGGTAGTAATAGAAATCCGTTAAACGCGGATTGTGTTAGTTATCCCAACTGCATCTATAATAATTTGACACCGTAAAATGCTGATGATAAATTAAACTACCTAACTTCCGAACATAAATAGAAATTATACTTTACATTAACACATTTCAATACTTATTGGATCAATAAAATTTACGCTTTCAACGAACTACGTTTTTTAAACGTACCATTAAAATACTTTACCATTTTAAAGCTCATGTAAACAAAATTTGAAGATATTCAACTTAAAACTTATTTTTTAGAAATCAATAAACAAAAACGATACTATTTGTTTAATGGCAAATGCATTTACTCCGTGGATGGATCTGTGGACTTACAAATGAGGGAGAATCATCTCAAATTATACGTTAGAAAGTGAACTCGATTTTATTAAAATATTTTTTTCGGAAAGTATAAACAGCGAACAATTTCTGACACAGATAGCTAATATATAACTGGCATTCTTTACATGTTTATGTTTTCCTATATTCATTCCAGAATTCTTCTTATACTATACAACCGTATCTTTGGTTGCATCTTTTATTTATTTAAGTACTTTGATATTATATAGATGATGTTCTGTAACTTGTTGGAAATACTATTAACTTAGCGTAGTATGTCCACATATTCTTAGTAATAGGTGTTTTCAGCTAACCGACTTATTTAAAGATTCAATTGTTCTTATTTATTGCAGTGTCTTTCGGCAGTGTCGTTGCCTTGTTCCTTGGAGGGAGTATAATGAGTGTAGTGGAAATTTTTTATTACTTTTTTGTGAGGCAATGGTTTGTGTTCAAGAAATTACGACGACAGAAGTAAGAGTACCTAGTGCATTGTGCAATCATGTTATAACTCTTATATAACAGATTTGCAAAGCGAGCTATGTAAAAATGATTAATACACATCGGTATCTCCAGAGTGTTACTTTATTTAGATATAACTACAATGTAATGCAATGGTAGTGAAATTATTAGTCAAGCTTTGGATGAGAGTTAAGTGAAGTTAAGTTCTCAACTTCCTCATTCATATGAGAAAAAAGTGCAAAAACGGTTACAAGGAAAAGTGGCTAAGATTGTGGGACAGTCATTATAGTATTGGTATTATGTATTAACTTGCATATCACTTGTCAATTATGCTGGACAATCGTAATAACTAGTCAGAGACAGAAGCAACATCTCTCGCACTTATTTGAATCTACATCATGTCTGTCAATTTTCTGATTTTCTTTAAGGGTTGCAACACTATTTCACTGAAACTTGAATTTGTGACTGTACAGCTTGCCCTTCACATAGCTCTGTGCATTATCATCTTATTCTTATACTATGTACCACGAATGTTAACATCTAACTGTTGTGCAGATTTTAATTAAACATAAATCCTATTCCACCGGACTTAATAGTATTGTCTCCGTCACAAACACTCAGAGAGAAACTAAGAAAAGGTTCGCAAACAGCGGTACACTTTCACTTATATGTTGGTGTTGTTAATTTAAACAGTGTATATTGTCAATGTTATTATATTTTAAGACGTAACCAAGTAAACGTTGAATTTAAAACATGTTGCACGTCATAACGTATTTGCATATGTACTTTTTTTATTTCAAAGATCATATTTTATTTTCATATTTCAATTAAGGTTCATGCAGACACTATGTATTAGAATAGATAAATTTGGATAGGATGTTTCATGAAAGGCATTTTTAAAGATGTTGCAAATTATTCTCTAAGCGACTAATATAGTTGTACTTATCTTATTGTAAACAGCAAATATGTAAGTGTTGACGATTGTTAAATATTGTAAATTATACGTGCAAAATTTTATGTTTGAAATCAAATGCCTTATGAAAACATCAAGTTTTTAATTCGAAACTTGAATCGTGTTTCTCCAAAACCGAATTTGACATTTAAGAAAGGATTCGAAATAACTTGAAAGGGAGATAGCATTTCATTTTATTGCAAATGGTATTCGTTTACTAACATAATAAACTTATCTAGAAGTGAGTAGTCGATATCCTTTATATCACCTTATTTACTAGATGTTTGTTAAGATTTTGTACATGACTCATGTTCTTTAGTTGAGTGTATAAAATGGGTATGCTAGGCCATTATCTTAATAGTGTAAAATTATGAATCTCTACAATTATTTATTGTGTAAGATAATATGTAGGCACTTTCAAGTCTACCTTTATCATTTTATGTTTTTATTTTCTACATTTACATTTTATTTTATGTTTCTACATAACATACCAAAATAATCATTTCCATTTTGTGTATTTTGTATTAACTTTATTATTATTTTTAGTTAGAAGTAGATATATAACTTGTAAGCATCTTGAAACTATATGTCATCAATTGTACGATTTTCTTTTAAAAACACGGTGCTTTGTATATAGAAAAATAATATTTTGCTCTGTTGGAATGAAATACATTTATTTACTACATTTTGCATTTTAGACCCCTTCACAACATAGCATGATATATTGCTAACAATTCGGGGCCTTATATTCCTGCTTTGCCTGTATGTCTGTCCGTGTCAAGAATATATCTCATGAACCACAAGGGACCGAGATATATTATATTATATATATTCGATAATATGTTATATATATTCGATTATTTATAAAGAAGCATATTGGTATTTATTTTCTCCAAGACTTTAGAAAAGACCAAGTATACCACATCAAATTGGGAGTTATCTGAAATGGATTTAATCGCATATGTAAGCAGTACTGACAAGTTTGTTAAACAAAAGCTCTTAGGTAGAAAGCCCTGTTGAAAAGTATTTATGTACGGAGAGACAAAGTTGTAGAGTCTGTCTTCTATTATCTTCTCGCAGACTATAGAAAAAGGCAAAAGCAGAGGAATTAATTTATATAAAGATACATGAGTTTTGTCATCTGTCTTTTGTAAAGGAATTATATTAGGTGGCTTCTATAATTGGCAAAAAGCGGCTTCATTAAAGCATCTGTTGAATGAGAGTGATAGTGGATATGAAAGAGAATTAGCAGTGTTACGGAGAAAGATTGATTAATTATTAACAGTTTTTACAGAACGATGATCTGAAAGATATCGAAGGAGGAACTTTATTTTGTCAGGGTTAGTGAGAATTGAAATCAGAGCATGAGGATAGATTGACTGAAGGTGAGGAATGTGTATAAAAGTAATCATTAAGCAGTTCCGCCCTATGTTTGCAAGTACCATGTCGTGTTTCATTTCTACGTGAGTACTGTATTTTCATATACGTGAGTGCTGTCTCTGCCAGAGGCCAAACCTTTTTGTGATTCACAGGTTACTTCTCATATATTAGAGACATAATTTAAATATTTTCATCGAAGTAATTGTTTCGTATTCGGAAAAGGAATTATGTGTGAGTTCATTTGGAAATTGTTTCCAGAAAGACCATGCGCGTTTTTTTATTTTTCAAGGGTAGTCGTATTTCAGTATTATACCAAGGATATTGCTTTGGGCTTACAGATTTCTTGGAAACAACTTAACTGACATGAGTCAAGAGATTAGCCGCATCATTTATACTTTCATCCGCCAGTAAACACCACGGAAAAACATACCGTATATTATCTCAATTAGTTTCCTGTCATAGTCTAATGAACTATTCAAATGGACGAGTTTTTTTAAATACTAATTGAATAGGATTTAAATGTCACAGCAAGTGAATAACAATCAGACGGGAAGAGTGTTAGAGCATAATCATAACACCTCTAAGAATGTTAGAGCATAATCTAAATACTTTCCCACCGTGCATTAAACATGTTATATTGATAAAGTTTCATGGCACGAATAAATGTATCGATAAACAAATCATTGCCACATTTCCATACTCCAACTTCAAGAGTTAACCAGTATATTAGATATATTAAAGTCACAAAATAGTGCTACATAACAGTAGCTTGTAGAACCACGACAGGTCTCCAATACCAATATTGGAGAATTTGAGTGAGGTCTGCAGTAACATTGTAATAATATTTTTCCCTTTATGCACATTAACTTCTACATACACAATTTTACAGTTTCTTTGTAAATCAGGGCACAACTTACTTTCTCACTTATTGTTGACACATATCATGACTCCTCCCCCTCCTTTATGCTCGCGGTCTTTCCTATAAATATAAAAAATAGTGCAAGTGGTAGTTCGTTGTCAGAGACACAATCGTTCAACCACGATTCGGAGAACAGAAGAAAATTTTAACTTTTCAACTCTAAGAGATGTTTTAATTCTAATAATGTATTTCTTTATGGATCTCAAGTTTTGGTAGTAAACACAGAAGGTAGTGCTTGTAGCAGAAGGACCTGAGTTCAGCTGAATATCACCACTAAGGAAAACTAAACATAACAGATAATAATGTACAGATATGGTCGATTTGCTCTGGTTCCCTTGCTTTGAGCATTGTGTGACGTGGAATGTTGAGTACAGTTTATAACTTGATCAATATGCAGAGAACGAAAACGTTCTTGTTGCAAACTTCCATTCTGCAATTGTATGTTGTTCAATACTTACAGGGGATCAGTAGGAATGGACATAATAGGGCCAAATGCAAAAGTGTGCTAATACTGTAATGAATATGGAAGTACATATTGATAACGTTTGAGATTGACATAGTAATAAAAACCATATTTGATAATACAAAAACACTGCAAATAATAATAATAATTATTATTATCAATAATAAAAATGTACAATCACCACTAGTAGTAGTACAAACAATAATTAATGAAGATATTATATGTAGTTAGCAACATTCTCATTGAGGAACCTGAATAAAGGGGGAAGGTATATATTGTCTCACTAATGAAAGCAACAGCATTGGGGAAGGTTACTTGCTCTGGTCAAATTTCACCTCCAATTTCTCTTCAGGGATTGCATTTGGTAACACTGGCAAATTTAATATTTTATTCTTGTGTTTGATCATGGAGCACTCCACTCAGTGTTTTTTTTTACTCCGGTCAAATTTCCTTTCTAAATTCTCTTAAAATCCCTTCTATTCGATTTGGTAAACCTAATACACTACTCCAAAAATGATCATAGGGCACCACACTCATCAAGTTATCAACACCCACTTCTATTGTTGAATTATCGAGGTTCTTTGAATTGTTTATAATACATTTAAGTAAATTGTTAATTGATCCGTCTATACTAGGGTTAACCCACTAGTCGTCACTTTTTCAATTGTTCAATGTTCAAGGTAGGGAAATACTTCATTACCATAACCTTTTCAACTCAGGTAAAATATTTACTGGAACTTGCATAGTTCACAACTGGAGATTACTTCTCTTCACCTCAACCATAGCAGCCTCTTCATGTCTTTTACACTTCCATTTAAATGAGATGGCAATATCAATTAAATAGGGTTAGCAACATTGATTGCAAATGACCGTCACTAAAGTGTAAAAGGTAGTCTTTTTCTGCACCAACACAATAATGGCTCAACGAACATGTCACTGCAATCCTCTAGTTAATATAATTATCATTGGTTATTAAAATAACATATGGTAATATTTTTAGTCCACAAAAATAAATTATTCATTCCTATATGAACCAGTAATATTAAAATCTTGTATTTCTTTTAACAATGAAAAGCGACATCAATTATATTGAAATTATAACACTTTTCTCTTATTATGTACGATCAAAATCGGAATATGAATCCCTAATTTAGAATTAAATTAAAAATAAAAACATAGACTCATAATGGAGAGAGTTCGGTCAAAATAGTTCAGTTATATAAACTTTAGACAATGTGCGTATTGCGATAAATTTAACCGTAGTTTCAATTTAAGACAAACCCATCAAGTTCCTATTTTAAAGAATAAAAGGTTATGTCGTTACCTCGGAACCAGAAGGTCCCCTTTTTTGGCAAAACTGAAGTTAATACTGCATTAAAAGACCTTGTACTGAAGGGCATCCATTCCAACAATAAAAAAATCCTTTCTGTATCTCTAGCTCAAACGATATGGAAAATAGATTTCTTACTTCCGCCATTTTCGATTTAAGATAGCGTCTTTGAACTCATTAGGTAACATTTTCGTAATCAGAAAGTGATGTTGTACCTTTATGCCAAATTTGATTTCAATAGCCCCAGCGGTTTAGGCTGTGTATTCTATACAACAATGGGTTCGGCGGCCATTTCGGATCCAAGATGGCGACCGATTTTGCTCATTAACGAACTTAATCGAGCTATTAAGCCTAGAAATAACATATGAAAGTTTGGTTCAAATATCTTCAAAATTATGGCCACTAGCGTATTAATATATATATATATATATATATATATAGATAGATAGATATGACCTCCTGCGTAGCCTAGTTGGTAGCGCTCTCGACTTCAGTGCGAGCGGTCCCGGGTTTGATTCCCGGTGAGGGCTAAAAAATTTCGGTGTTGACCCTGCATCGTGATTACAATTGGGGAGCTGCTGTGAATAAAAAACTGTGGCGATGACAGTGGGAGCTTCGACTCCCCTATCCCAACCCATCTGGTCAGCGTGGGAGCAGTAGACCAACTCCTCCCTTCGGGGAGAGGCCTCATCCAATAGTGGATTGAATATGGCTGTGATTTATTTATGATTTATATATATATATACACACTTACTTTCATATCGTACCGATCTCAATAGGTATATTTTTTCTTCGAAATCTACTTAAAATATCTCACAAAACGACCTGCAAGTGGCTGGAAACGTAATGAATTTATACAGACTTTGAAAGGAACTTCAATCTTTAAAACTGTTTTCTTCTCAAAAGTGGCTGAAGTGTACATAGTACCATCTGGTTCCAAGGTGACGATGTTCTCTAGTCTTTCATATAAACTGGTACCTAATAATATTGATTATGTTTTTATATTACCAGAACTCCCGGTTTGATTAAACCATTTAACAAAACATGTCATCAATTTTTCTTCTGCTGTACTCTGCCCTTTCTCTTTATTTTGCTGAAATATCAGTCCAGATGTTGGTCATCGTAACAAAGACTGCAGATTAGTTCGCAGGCGTAGTTCTCTTTATTAGACATGTGTATCGGACAGACAGCTCAACGGACTATTTTGAGATTTATGCACAAGATGATGATAACGTCGAAGAGGCTAATGGTCTTAAGCATTATTTGGACGACATGTATGACGAAATTCCGTAGAGACAGTACGTCAGCTCTTATCCAACTTCTTGTTGGCAAGAAGTTCAATATCTGTAAATGTTGTTAGTAAAATTCGGAATAAGAAATAAAGCATGATTTAATCGCTAAACTTGATTAATTTATTCCAGTTTCAATATCAAGTACATAAGAAAAATACAAGATCCATAAAAAATGTAGAATATGTTAAGCATATACACATTAAGAAAAGGAAACATTGTTCCATATATCTCGTCCCCTTTCGTACTACGGTAGGATTTGTCATTCCGCTCGATTTGCTTCCCAAGTTCGATTCTTTTTGTGCAGACTTCAAGTATTTGGTGTGCAGAATCAGAGAAAAAAAGGTTGATACCAAATTTTCTCTTTCGTTCTGACGTATTGTTTTTTAAATATGGCGAGCACTAATTTCACGCCACCAGTACAGTCCAATATATGAAAAAAAAAGCACCTTCAAAGAAATTTTCCTCTCTTTAATCTGTGTGTAGTGTGCTCTTTTGGATGCCAGTAATTGACTGTTGTCAGGTGAGTTTAAGTGACTAATAAAATAATGGATACATGCGGTTGTTCAGTTTTAGAAGATACAATTTTCCAGCGGCAAGCTATACAACTCGTGTGCTCTTCAAGTGTGATGACCGCTCCCCGCTTCTTCGTCCACGTGGTAAGCCCAGTCCCAGTTACGGTGCAGTGTCTCCAGCCATGAAGATATTGCTTTACATTGTGAGCAGTGTCCTCCTCTCTGGTGATGTCTCTCTCAATCCCGGTCCGCCCCTCGCTCCGTGTAGTAGTAAGACCGCGTGTGATAGTGATATTTTCAAAATTTATTTTCAGAATGTGCAAAGTCTTTGTAATAAACTATCAACTGTGGATATGTTAAAGAGTGAATTATCAACTTACGATGTGTTAGGATTTTCTGAGGTATGTACTACTGACTGCTTTTCTGGCAGCGAGATTACGCTTAAAAACTACCAGGTTTACAGGCGGGACCGTGGCTCTAGGGGAGGGGGTGTCATGCTACTAGTTCATGATCGTTGTTGGCCTTCTGTCAGACGATATGATTTAGAAAGAAACTGTGAGCTGTTATGGGTAGAGATCAAGGAGAACATTCAAAATTATTAATCGGCTGTTACTATAGAAACCCCAGTAAAAATATAAACTCTTTAGATATTTTATTCGATTCTGTCCTTGCTGCAACCAAAGAACGTGATATATGCGTCATTGGAGACTTTAACATACATATCAGCTGGGATACAAACATTAGTCGTGCATATACTGACCAGCTGGGTAGATGGTTCTTCGAATATTTTATTGAAGGTCTTGGTTTATTCCAACATAACATGTTTCCAACTAGAGGTAATTCTTTTCTAGATTTAGTTCTTTTCACCCTCGAAAAAGTGAAGGTCACTCCAGGTAGAAATATTTTCGACACACCAGACCACCTGTCGTTAGACATTGAACTCCAGTTTTCTCCCCCACATCACTGGCGCTGTTCTATTCAAGAACTATGCCCCTGTGGAACAAAACTAATTGGAACTTAGTGGCAACTGCAATAAAAGCAATACCGTGGGAAATTTTAAAAGCAGGACACGTGGAAGATGCCTTGGATTTTTATGCATGTTTGGACGTGTTATAAAAGACTATGTTCCTGTCAAGAAATAAAAATCCAGTAAGTTTTCAATGTGGTATAGTTCGGAAACAAAACTTGCCCTCAAGAACAAGAAGTGTACATGGTCGCTCTGGAAACAGTATCCCAATAATGAAACTCATAATGTTTTCATCCAACAACGCAAGTTATGTAAAGCTCTCCTCCGTAGAGATTATGATAATTATATTGAATCTGTTTCATCACAAGCTGTACCAATCCTAAATGCTTCTGGGCTCTTATAAACTGCAGGCGACAAAACTCAGGTCCACAATCTCTAGTGTCATACAGTGAACGTACTGCTTCATTCAATGAAAAGGCTGATTTATTTAATGACTACTTCTATGACAATTGTAATGCTTGTTCAGATCCTCAATTTTTTCCTGATGTAAAGTCTAAAACCCTCCATTGCCTATCAGATATAAATACAACCGCTGTGGAGGTGTATCGTCTTCTAACATCTCTCAAATCTTTCAGAGTCTCCGGACTTGACAAAATAAATTCCATATTTCTGATGAAACTAGCCCAGCCATTGTCTGCACCTCTCACCATTCTTTTCAATAGGTGCTTCTCGGAGGGTTATTTCCTAAACCCCTGGAAACAAGCAAATATTACTCCGGTTTACAAAAAGGTGAAAAATCCTGTGTTAGTTCATATAGACCTATTTCCCTTCTTTGTGCCCTCGATTTAATTTGTGAAAAAATCATCACAGACAGGATTCGAAATAATGTCCTCCCATTTCTTTCTCACTCCCAGCATGACTTTGTACCGAATGGATCCTGTGAAACCAACTTAGCTGTCCTACTGTCTCACGCCACGGATGCCCTAGCAAATAGACAAGAACTTGACGTCATATACCTAGACTTCTACAAAGCATTTGAGACTGTCAATCACAAACTTCTTATACACATGCTTGCTTCCAGATTTAGTATACACGGACCTCTCCTTCAGCTTCTAACATCATATTTGTCTGACAGAGAACAACGTGTCGTCTTCTCTGGTAGCACATCCAAGTGGCTCTCCATGCTTTCAAGTGTCCCTCAATGAAGCTCCTTAGGGCAAGTGTTATTTTCCCTCTTCATTGATGACTGATGTGAACAGATAGATAATTCCTGCTCGGTACTTCTTTACGCTGATGACTGCAAAATTGACTGATGACTGATGACCCAACCTCCAACACAAATCTAACGTAGACATTTTGAATTCTCTTGACTTAAAAAACATAGACACACGAAGAAAACTTAATGACTTAAAATGTCTTTATAAAATAATGCAAGGCACACTCAGGACCAACGACCTTCTTCCACTTTTTAACCTAAGAGTACCCAGACAAAATTCTTGTTCACAACATCATTTCTATCTCTCAAAACCGAGATTGCGTTTGGTTCAGCGATCTCTTGTATACAGATTATCACATTTTTACAATACTCTTCCTTTGCCACCAGATTTCTGCTTCACTAAAAGTAAATTTCTAAAGGCTTGTTATATGAATCTAGAATGAATAAAGAAAAATGATATTATTTGCTATTGCATAAGTCTTTGTTGTTATATTATTTTTATTATTGTTGTTATTGTTTATTGTTTGTTATAAGAACGGTGTTAAATGGCTTTTGTTGTATCCGTGCTAACTTCTAATAAATAAAATAAACAAAATTGCCATGACGTGGAAGTAATACATTCCTAGACTGAGGAGGGAGTAGGATAAGGTCAATGGGGCATCCAGCATTTTCGTAAGGCGCGCGCTGGTGGGAGAGACTAGGATTTTATTTATATTTTCCCACTCTAAGAACTTTTGGTATAAATTTATTATATTTACCCTCATATTGCTATGTTTTATCATGGAATATGACACCTGTGTCCCCAAAATCGATATTTCTAAATAAATGAAATGTATCCGGAAAAAATCGAAGCTTCTTTAATAGATAGTTGAAATGATAGTTGAAATGATAGTAGAAAAAATAGATTGTTGAAATGATGCTATAAAAATAAAAAAATAAAAATATTCCCTTGATGGGCATCGGCTCCTGCCCCGGCCCCTTCTCTGGTTTTGACACTGGTTGGAGTAGGGTTACAGCTATGCTAATGAATTTATCTGCTCACTCATCATAACATAAACAAGTGTTAAATAACTAATCGTGGTAGAGATTAGGTATGCTTACCGTGAATCTGGTGAAAAATATTTATTTTTCAATATTTATTATTCAAAAATTTTCCCCAATATTTATTAACTTTTTCTTAACAATGATAAGTTTTCAAGAGAAACTAAGGTAGGTATCTAATAGGAAATTTTCTAATAGGTAGATAGATACCTCCAACTTTTCTATGAAGAAAAAGATCATTATTATCTTTTCTCCGATCACATGTATACAATGTCTAAGTCCCAGTTCACACATGCGGTGCGGGAGCCGTGCGGCGACCGCGTGGCAGCCGCACAAACAGTTCACACATGCTGCGGTCTGTCTTTGAACACTCTGCGGCGTTCAAGGACGAATCTCAGTATAAAGAACTATCGCAATGGATGCACATGTTCATGCAAGAGTAGAAATAATTTTATTAGATATGAAATTTGAACTTCCTTTTTTTATTCAAATTGAGAACATGCTGGTTTTAAAATAAGATCAGTGATCCTGTTTCCAAACCCATATGTTTTTATTTAAAATTAAATAATGTTGATATTTCATTTGTATGCAAAATTATTTCTCAGTGCACAAATAAAAACTGTATTAATAATTGTAAGAAACCGTATTTTACAGTGCATTTACGAGCAAGAAAATTCGTAGACAATTCCATCCATATTATTATTTTTTTCATTGGAATATTCCTACCATATATTGAGAATATTATACCTGCAAGTGTGGACATTTTCAAGTTCTAAGGGTATTTTCATGTAGGTGGGAGTGACAGTTTATGTGGGGAGGGTTTGCTGCAGGGTTGGCTGGTTTAAACCAAGGTGGTTTAAACCAGTTTTTTTTCAAAATATCAATTGGTTTAAACCAATAAATAAATAAAAGCAAAAAAGCCACAAATAGTGTGACCTTCATGGTGACGATTTCACATATTAAACCATCTGCGATAATTTTATATAATTTTCGCCTTGTAATCAAGGGGTCCCGGGTTCGAGTCCAGGTGGGGGACCATCTCCCTCAAGTGCAAATCGAGTACTGGTTCTTATTCCACTTTAAGCTGTTGCTGTAGGTCCTGTCCTTCATAACCTCGCTGCTGCATAAGAACTTTAAGCAGAAACAAACTTATTTCTCCATATGTTCCATATGTAATATAAATAAATAAAGCAAAGTATTTAAACAAAAAACTGTTTTAAACTAAAAAAAACTGTTTTCTGAGGGGACAGTTTTTGCCAACCCTGGTTTGCTACCAATATTTTGTTTAAGTTCATTAAAAAAACTGTTTTCTGGGGGGACAGTTTTTGCCAACCCTGGTTTGCTACCAATATTTTGTTTAAGTTCATAGTTTTTACTAGATTATTATTTAAAGGCTGACATTTTTTATGTCCCTCTTGGACTCAAACTCTACCGCTTCGAAGAACCTGTACTGGCCGATTTATATTTTTTCTAGATTAATATCAAGGAAGTTGAAATTGAAAATATACAGAACTGTAATTCTGCCGGTAATACTTTACGGTTGCGAAAGTTGTAGTACGACCTTAGCAGGTGAACAGAAATTATGGGTGTTTGAAATTAAGATCTTGAAAAAAATATATGGGCGAAAACGAGATGAGATGACTGGAGAATGGAGAAGACTGCATAATAAAGAACTCCACGGAGTGTACGACTCATCTGATGTTGTAATAATAATGAAATCGGGTCGACTAAAATGGGCAGGCCATGTAGCTCGGATGGGAGAAAGACAAAGACTATATTCCATCTTGATTGGAAAGGCGGAGGGAAAGAGACCGTTGGGAAGATCGAGACGACGTTGGGAGGACAGTATTATAAGGGATCTTGGAGAAGTAAGTGTCTGTAGTGAAAACTGGCTTGATCTTGCCTAGGGAAGAGCCCGATGGCGATCGTTTGCTACTGCGGCGATGAACTTGCGAGTTCCGTAAGCCATAGAGCAAGTAAGTAAGTAAGTAAGGATAACATAATTTTTAATACAAAATAAGTTATCAATTTATACCTCCAATTATTCATTTTAATATTCGGTCAGACTTAATTTTATTATTATTATTATTGAGTTTATATAATTCTTTACTTAAAACAGAGAAAAATATCAAGAATCTCCATTTTTATAATTGAATAGTTGAGAAAAAGAGAATAGATTAAGAAAAAAAGATTCCAAAAGAGACAAACCGCACGGCTCCCTTGCCGCTAGTGTGAACCATCCAATGCTGTGCAATGGCCTGTAAGGAACTTCCGGCTGCCGCGCGGTCGCGGCACCGCTATGGGCGATGAGGCAGGTCTGCGGCAGCGTTCCGCAGCCGCAGTGTGTGAACCACCCCATTTACTTCAATGGCCCATAAGTTTGTGTGCGGTTGCCGCACGGTCGCCGTACGGCTTCCGCACCGCATGTGTGAACTGGGACTAATTCGCCTGCACTACTGCATATAAATGTGGGTGCTTCTTACCCACGCGGTTGTAATATGCGATTCCTAGAGATGTTACATAGTTTGTAGTTGCTTAACTGAGACACAACTGGCCAACCCAGAATAAACTACCTTTCTTTAACCTCGGTTTGCAGACTATTTGCAACCTTTATTCTGTACTACACTGATAGAATAATGAAAATGGATCCACTTACTGCTAACTTCATACACACCACCTGGATATATTAGAGAAATATGCTACGGATACATCCTTGGGCATAATAGAATACCCGTAAAGCATATGGGTATCTCAATGAGACATTCAAGGTTGTACTAATGCAGTGATATTTGGGGTTTGAATAGTAAGACCGAGGAAACTCCTGATAAAGAAAATCAATCATCAGGCTGGCTGTTGCATGGCTCAACTCTCTCTCTCACACACACACACATCTTCTATAGTGCAACCATGAAGGCACGACACAAAAACAATGAATAGCTAAACAAATTTCGCGGTTAGATAGCAATAATATGGCTAATATTTAGCATGTATGTGTTTCATTTTCGGATTAACGAAATTCTCTCTTTCCCCATATTAAAACAGTTGAAGTCAGTTAATTTCGTTACTAAATGTCTTTGTTCAGAATTTTTGTAATGTGTTTAATACGTTTTTAAAAATAGATTTACGAAATGAAGTAGACAGCCTTCTTCCTTCCGATTTATTCTGTCATACCTATTTTTGTTCCATACCCCCCCCCCCCCTCCCTTTCCCCTCATTCCCTTCGCTTGTACCAGTTCTGAAAACGCTATGAGATTAGAAACTAGTTTGCTTTCGCTGTCCGTAGGGTTTTCGTTGGATTCTGTGCATGAAATCATGCTGTTAAGGTTCGGCTTTACGAAATGAGATTTTGCATTTTAATGCAATCTCGCTTCCACGAATTCGTGCTTTCTAGATTATATTTGTTGGTTGAACTCAGGTACGCTTACTTTTAAAATGAAATTTTCTGTCTTCTGCGAATGTGTTGTGGTAATATTCTTGGGTCTTCTAAGAGAGAGAGAGGAATTAATTCAGTGTCGCTTAAAAAAAAATAATAGAAAGCTTTGATTTACTTGTATTTGCGGAAGCTTAAGAGAGAGTTTATAAACCGCACGTGGATAATCTAAACAGACAAACACTTCGCTGAGGTGACAAAGTATATACGAGGTGCTTTTGTTTAATATGGGGAACAGGTGCTATAAATGTTTTCAAATATTTTAAGGGAGAATGCGAGGTAGATTCGAAACTCTCGTAAGAAATTTTTGCTCGAGTCAGAAACTAGTATCTTCTCGCACTTGCGAGGCGAGAATACACTTCTTTCCCGCAGCTGTAAGCGCGAGAACAACTCTCTTCTCACCTCACCTCGCGTGAAGCACTATTCTCCTTTATACCGCACTTCCTCATTCACTTTTCTCAGATACACTTCTTGCACAACTTTATAACCTTACACGTTTCACGTCATTATTTGTCAAGATAGTACATTATTTGTGACTATGAAATTGAGGGGCTGTTAAAAATGGAGAATAGCGAGAAACGTGATATTTGTTTTACGAAGGTCCTGAATTACATTCCAGCAGTCGGATTTGTCTGAATGTTTTTTAGGATCTCCCCAGGTTCCAGATCAATTTCCTTTTTCAGATTATCCACCAGGCTGAGCCAAAGAAGCCTAAGGGGCATAAATACAATTGCATTCTTTTAAAGATATTTCTTCTCACACTAAAGAAAGAAATAAGTTCGCTGGAAGAAACTGATTTAATTGTAAAAAAGTATGGCAAGAAATCAGGATGTTTTCATTCTCTTACTGCATCTAATAGCACTTTGTATCGCGCCGCAACGCTTATCCTACACACCGAACGGACAGTCTCGCCCCCCACCCCCCACCACACACACACACAGAGGGGCAATGAGTGAAATATGGGAAATGGCAACATTAGAAACCTCTCGACTCTCCCCGCTACTTAGAACAACTAGTTTTCCCTTTGCACTCCAACCGGAAATCAAACATTTGTAAATACAAATTAATATACTTAGAAAGTATACTGGGTAAGTTTATTATGTAAATTTATTAAGATAATAATATCTACCATTTATTTAATCTTCCCTCCATTTAATCCTCCCTCCACCTACTACTCCTTTCTTGTGTATGCAGAGCAAAAGGAGGAGGAAATCAACAAAGGGAAGGGCAATGAAATAATAATACCCCCGAAAGCAGAATATGTTTCCGCAAGCAATTCCCGTTTTTGCCTCTAGCGTCACATAGCCAGCGACAAATGTCACGCCAGATCACACATCTGTTACCCTTGTCAGCTGAAACGAAGTTCTTTGCATCGTCATCTGGCGTCACCGGTAGGGAATGTGTGACGAATACGTTGAATTAAATGTTAGGTGTAGCAGCGATTAATGTCAGGCGTTTTAACTAACGAGTTATGAAAATTTGTGAGGTAACATAAAAAATAGGGAGGGAGATGTTTTCACTGGAGGGTAAAGTGATTGTTTCGTTTCTTTTGCAATAACTAGATTAAAAAAGAATAGTATCAATATTAATGTTCTCGTTGTGCAATACTGCAACCTTAACACCAGCCGTCACTACTGATAATAATAGTAACATTTAAATGAAAGTAAAGGTGCAACTTACAGTCTAAATAATAGTAATGAGTATCTGAATAATAGTCGCAATGTAAAAAAAATAGAGAGGACTTTCTCAACGCCATTTGCTTTAATATGCTTGTAAACTGATAACTTTATGATTTCGTTACTAACGTACCATGCAAGTTGACATTTTCCGAGGCAACTGCTAAATATTTTGAACAGTTTACTGCCGCCTCGGTCATAATACTTGTAGAAGCTGTTACACTCAGGTTTGGAAGAGAGAAACATACAATCGGATTAATGAAACACATGTTTACACACAATTTTGAATAATTTTAATCGAATAAAAGTGTTCCCCAGTAGCGTTAACAATATGTAGATTAAACGTAAAAAGTGGACGATGAAAAAAAAGTATTTTCGAAACGTTAATAAACCGTTTGATTAACGCTGAAATATAATTGAAAAAGAGAATGAGAATACCATTAAAACAAACACTAACAAACGCGTCCAAAAATGTAGACATCTGAACAATCAGCGGTGAAATTTAATTCTAAAGACGGTGGAAATATTTCGTACGTTTCAAAAAGACCATACTATTAAATTTGTTTCTCAATAAGTGAAATATATCGCTGTAAAAAATGCATATAAAGAGAAATCTATGTCATAGTTGAAATGAAAAGTTACAACAACGTCACATTAACGTTCAATCAACGAAAGAAAATGTTAGTAGTATATAATTTAAAATTTAATCTCTTTTCAACATGCAAATGGGAATATAGTAAACGCAGTTAATTTATTTCTATTAATTACAATTTTTATACATTTAACTTAGAAAGACACATGTGAAGCGCAATCTATGACATAGTTCAATATAACAGTTAAAACAAGTCACATTGACGTCCTATCAACGAAATCAAATTTTAACTGGAATAGAATGTAGATTTAAATTCAACGTGTTTTCAACATGCGAAAGAGAACACAAAGTAATAGTTAATGACATACTATTATCTTTAATACTTATTTTTATCCAATTAGATTAGAAAGAATCCCATGAAACGTAATCTATACCACAGTTGAAAATAATAGTTGAATACAGGTCATATTAACTTCTTATGAACGTTATCAAGGCTTTGTTGAAATATGGTTGAAAATTGAAAGTACTTTTTTTTAAACAGATAATGATTAATCAGCGAAATGAAGCAAAAACTAAACACGTTTCTGTGCTACTGGGGGTTGGTAATAAAATTTTATCTGGATGTGTATTTGGAAAAGCTAAATTTGGAATTTAACCTGACAACATTGAATAACATAGCACGCGAGTATAACGATTCTAGCTTGACACTCTATGGTTGAGTCAAATGTATTGATAGACCCTCTTATTCTTCGCCTGAGACAGTCTGAGAATCGGTAAGATGAATTTAAAAGGTCAATGAACCTCTTTTAGGAAACAATGAAGGTAATTTTGACAATAGGGGCACTTGTTCACAAAACATCCATATGGTAGAGACTTTATTTAATTAACTATAATATAAAACTACCGGTGCCAATATTGATACATTAGAATAGCAATAGTAAAATTTTGTCACAAAGCTAAGTTGTAAATTTCATTCATGGTTTACAGCACGTTTAAAATTCAGAACAAAAGTGATATTTAGCTATTTATGTAATCTTCACACTAAATACATATTTAAATATGTTTTAAATATTATCATTGTGAAATACAATATTTCCATATGATTCATCACCAATTTATTCAGCTGAACTAATTGTAATTTTCTTCTGATATATGCGAATGAATACATGGAAACAATACAATTAACAACATAACAATAGTTCGTACACTATCTGTGAAATTCTGGTTAATTTTCTTGTTACTTGATTTTATTATTTTTATTCCATAGTATAGTTCATTTTCTTCATCAGAGTACGCCGGAATATTTTACCTTGTTTTTTTTAACCATTATTCTTTGTGTTCTACTGAACGTAATCATATTCCACAATTTTGGTGAAGGTACTTGAAGTTTGGGTTGCAAATAAGCTGAAAAGCACAAGAAAATTTAAGTGAAAATTTGTATTCAAAAATGTTCTGCATAATACAACTAAAACTAATATCTCGAACCTTTGTCACGTAAGTGCAGCATTGGCTTAGAAATAAATAGCAGAGAGCCTGAAAAGACAAAAAGAAGAAAAAGCGTGTTCTCAGAATACCATAGCTAATTATTAAACACAGAACAACAACCAAAAGTTGTTTTAAATTTAATACAGAGTTAAAATCTCAATTAAATGATTATTGAAGGAAGTGGAATAATTTGTAAATAATAAAGTTTTGAAAGTATTCCCGAAAGTGCTGTGAATAAAATTTACTGCTGTGAGCCATTCGGCATACCGCATAGAATTAATCCAGGATCCAAATGTTGCTAGCGAGGTGTAGGTTGGAGAACTCTGATCTAGAATATGCTCAGATTGTGTAGCTTCAATGGGGCACGATAGAGATACATTACAAAGTAACACCAATATCTTAGTAGAACCTTGCGATGAGATGGACTTACAGATAAATGTAAAGAAAATACATGATAACAAGCCGAAACAAAGATTATGAAGGAAAGAGAAATATAACAATTAATGGGAAAGTAAACAAATTTACATACTTGTGAGCCTACGTAACAAGCAAAAAGAGATCACGAAAGAAATGAAAACTCGATTAGCACCAGGAAATGCATGTTTCTATCCAGTTTAAAGCGATTAATATCAAGAAAGTTAAAATGGAAAATGGTTATTATGAAGATAATACTTTATGGTTGTGAAAGTTGAAGTACGACTCAGGTAAACGAAAAATAAATTGCGTGTGTCTGTTAATAAGGTATTAAGAAAGGTATACGGGCCAAAAAAAGGACCAGATGACCGGAGAATGAAGGATACTGTGTAGCATGACAGAGAGACAAACCAACAGTGGCAGCACTGTAAGTTCCCGAAACCGGTATGGCCGCTAGGGCAGCTAACTAAAACACTGAAAGATCGGAAAGCACGCTACGCTATGGAAATATAGCCCAATACATGGACCAAAATCAAAATTAAATCTTCCACTGAACCGATGTGGTCAGAGTAAAACTGCAGGTTCAGCCACATGACACCCTCACGAGCGGATGTGAACCATTCCCTGTTTAAGTACATTCAAATAAGCCTCAATAAAAATGAACTAGAATAACTTTGCCTTCCCCATACTAATACATTCACCTAAGCAAGCTAGTAAGTGATTCAGTTATCAACACCTCTCCGTTATGCTCCAATAAAAATTTGTATTGTAATTGGAAACAGTGATTTAGGCCAGCAAATATAACGACGCAGAAAACTCTACTTCTGTAATTAAAGCTTCTTTTCTATAAATAAAGAAGAATATCTGGGTTACATCATCACTCTCATATATGTCACGCAGTATTATTTACTTTATGGTAATATTTATCATCGTCGGAACATATCTCATACTCAAATGTCATTTAAAAATAGATAGAATAATAGTATTCAGCCACTACATCAATTCATGTAAACTTTATGGGAGCACAACTGGACCAAACCTTGGGTACTGATAAATGTTCCAATGGAAAACTAGCTTAGTCTCCATTAGTAAGGCAAACGAACATACTGCATAACGTAAGATAAAACGTAACTAAACATAATCAACACAGCAGGGGCCTACTCCACGATTCAACTTTGCAACTTTTCACTTTGCTCTTTGATGATATGTTTTCGTTCCACATACATACAATTTTGCAAAGTGCTAAGGAAAAGCTATCAAGTGAAAAGTAGCAAAAACTTTGCAGAAATAGTTTAATTCTGTTCCACGATAAGCTGTAATCTGCTAACTTCAAAGAAACAAAATGCAAAGTAGTTGACCATTGTGCAAAGGTCACATCTCACTCTTAGAATTACATCAAATGTGGTTTGATATTTAGCTGCATGGTTACTTGATATTTAGTGTTGCTAAAATGTTGTGTGGTTAGGTGAAATATGATTCGGCGTGAACTACTTTGGTCTAGCGAAGATTCTGACGAAGAAATATTGCCCAAAAGACATTATAAGCATAGAATTAATTTGGACAATTTCAGTGCTTTCGAATTTAAGGAATGTTTTCGCTTGAGTCCGGAGCAAGTAGATTTTGTGTTAGAGCGCATTGAGCCGTTTCTACGGAGGAGAACGAAATGAAGCAGAGCTCTTTCGGCCAAACAACAATTACTTATATCCCTGCATTGGTTATGAAATGGTGCTCAATTGCATGGTTTGGGGACGATGCATGGTGTGACAAATGCAACTGTCTGTAGAGTGGTAAACCATGTCATAAACGTTATTGTTTATGAGTTCTTCCATGAAATTGTGCGTTGGCCTGATAACACGCAAGATCTTGCACTTAATGTTTTACAGAAAGGGGGATTTCCTTCAGTGTGTGGCTGTGTAGACGGTACACTCATTAACATTGATTCCCCTGTACAAAATGAAGATGTATATATTGATAGATATGGAAATCACCCACTAAATGTGATGTTGATCTGTGGGCCTAACTACTTATTTTATGGTGTTTGTGCAAACTGGTCCGGTAGCATTCACCATTCCCGAGTGCTGCGGAACTCAGTTGTATGTCGTCGGTTCGAGGAAGGCTGGAGACCATTTCCGGGTGCTGTTATTTTAGGAGACAGTGTCTATGGACTCAAGGAATGGTTAATACCCCCTTTGAACGGGAATCCTGAGTGTCCTGTTGAACAGAGATTCAATGTAGCTCATCAAAAAACTCGTCGGCTGATAGAGGATAATTTTGGCATTTTGAAAGAAAAGTTCCCTTGTTTAAATCACTTAAGGTTAAATCCAGAACGTGCAGGGAAAGTTGTCTTGGCATACGCAACGTTGCACAATATCGCTCGTACAATCGGTCTAATTCCTGATGAGTGTGTTCAAGAGGTTGGTGCTGAGGCAGATGAGGGAAATGTTGACTATGATGATGCAGAGTTACCTCCAGTTGCAGGGGTTCAAGCTTTGAATCGATTACTGCGACATTTTGCTTGAACATTTCAGGAATTATAAAATGCATTATGATATTTGTAACGGTAATAAATTCTAGTGTTCAGGCACTCTCTTTTGTGTATTAATATCATGTGTCATTCTCTTGGTGATAAAATATTTTTTTTTAATTATCTGTTTGTCTAATTAATTTTACGTACGTGGCAATAAAAATAATGCATTTTATGAGTTATATCCGTCTAGTAGTGTTCATACTTAGAGATAGAATGATTATGATTTTGTCTGCTACTTACCCACTATTATTTTGGTCAAGAAGGTTAGGTAAATTGGTGCATTTGTTTACGGTTTCTATGAAGTAAACTGGCCTAACCTTTTCGATTAGTGACCGACAGATAAATTCAAATTCTTTATTGTTCGTAACATTAGAAATGAATGAACATGGTCTTGATTCTATAGTCTAATTCTATTGGTATAAAGCGCACATACAGCAAAATATCAAACAATGGCTAGCTGCCACGAACTGCATCACAGCCGTAAAAAGATTGACTCACTATAAAACACTAATATATTTATTTGTTAAACTGAGCACGCTTCGGTTCAGTAAAAGAATGCTCTACGCCAGCTAAAGTAATAGCCCTTGCATATTCGATGCATCCTGAATAAAATATAACTTACTAGTGTGCGACTCTTCCACAAGCTAAATAGATTAGCCCTTGCATACGACCATTTCTGTGTAGCACTAGCTAGTTCTAGTGATTTTGCTTTCTCTAACACCTCTTCCCATGCGCGCTGTTTGATTTGTTTTGTAACTTTGTTATCCTTAAATGAGCTAAATAAGATGTCCTTTCTTTGCTTAATCACTTCTAATAGTGCAAGCTTTTTCTGCATTATTTCGTTTCTCCTCATCCTGAATATTAAAACACATGAGATATGAATACCCTTGAATACGTTCATTTGTTACTTTCGCAAGTAATTAATGCTAAGACTTTGCAAAGGGATTAACTGCAAAGTTTAAACTGCTAAGATCGTAGTGCAATCGTGGAACAAAAAGACTTAGCACTTGACTAATTTCGCAAACTGAAAAGTGCAAATTGAAATGTTGCAAAGTTGAACCGTGGAATAGGCCCCAGGTCAGCGAGAACAACGCGAAAAAGGAACACAAGAGTACAAGGATACTCACGCATCAAAGATAACATCGCAGCAGCGCAGTACATGCATACACACACGAACGCGCGCGTGCCGAATCCTAAAAGAAATGAAGGGGGTCAGGATACTAAACTGTAAAGGGCCATAAACACTATGGCACAAACTCGCAAGGGAAATTCTAAGGCACAAAATGTAATTTGGAAAAACAATGGACGGAACTTCTATAATCAGCATGACTACATTTTCTTGCTCACCAACCCATGTCAAACACTGCCCTACAAAGCTGAAAAGTTAAAGCAATAGGAATGAAGACATTGATTGAGTACATAACATGAGATAAACCTAACCTCTATATTTTTAATTAGGTCAAAGCAAAGTAAACTACGAATCTAACTGACTTCCGTCTAATGAACAAGAATTACACTTCATTAGAAGCACCTCGATTATACCAGAAAAGACAGCGTTGACTGTAATCTGACTCGAAATATTTTCGCAGTATTACACACAGAATCCACTATTTTATTCGCATAATTCTGTACGAAATGTTTGTTACTGTGTCACATAAATAAACAGAATGACCTTTGTAAACTACTATAGCTAATTCTACTCCTTGAACAAAGGTTCTACATATGAAAACATCTTAACCGAAACGTTTCTTAATAAAAGATTTATTGCTTTGCTTGAGTTGTATTAAATTACAACACTAACTTAATATCCAGCTGACATGAACAGCATAAAATACATTCTAAGCAACAACAATCATTTAAGAAATACAACTGTTTTCGTTTTCCAATGCATTCGAAATTAACCATATAAAATTTGTTCGATATGTGCTTCAGTAACATTGTTTTATTGAAGCATGAGGAAATAATGGTTAAATAGATGGAACGCAAATAAACCGGTACCCTTCTTCTAGTGCAATACAAACTTGTTAGGATTTTGTATACGCAAAAAATAATCGTGACATCAAATTTCTCAGAAAGTGAAAAAGATACTTCGAATAAAAGCTTTTAAAATGGGAAAAACTTGCACTGGTGCATATTATTTGTTACATTACTCTTTAATTTATAAAGAACGAAAGCCTAACCACTTCTTTTTAATTTCAAATAAAAAAAATCCCTTTCGGTAAACCTACAGTCTGAGGTAGATCTCGAAAGTTTTTTTTATTTTCATGAGATAGATCTCGCCTTATATGAGAGCTATCGAGAAACTAGTTATTGTTTTGTAGATTATTCATCAAGAGCTGTTCAACGATACCTCACAAGACACACACACACACACACGCTTTGTTTCGCTTGGAGCGCTGCCCCCAGACCTCGTAGGGGGTTTGCCCCCCAACTTCAGTGCTTTTGAGAGGATGCGCCTTCTTTATCTTAACCAAAATCTCACTGCAGCACTACACCGCCATGGTATCCATCTGTACCCTCCCACGGGGGGCTGCGCCCCCAAAAGGAAGGTTTGCCCCATTTATTCTAACCTACTCTTGGTCATACGCCTTCAAAGAAAATTTCGTTTCTCTACCTTCAATGATTTGGAAACTGGGTTTTTGGGGCTGCCATTTTAGATCCAAGTTGACGACTTTTTGAAAGTTTTCTTATATTGCCGTGACCTACTTATGATGGTACAACTTCAAGTAAAATTTCATTTATCTAGCTGGAACGGTGTGCAAAATGGGATTTTGGGCGGTCATTTTGGATCCAAGATGGCGACTTTTCCCAAATGTTGTAATATTTCCCTAAACTACTCGTCATAATGCACCTTTATGCCAAATTTCGTATCTCTAGCTCAAACGGCGTGCAAAATGTTTTTTAGGTCCGCCATTTTGGATCCAAGATGGCGTCTTTGGATACATCATGTAATATTTTAGTAACATAGAAATAATAATGTATAGCGTTACCAAATTTGATATTTCTAGCTGCAGCCGTTTAGGCTGTATTCTACACAACAATGGGTTCAGCGGCCATTTTGAATCCAAGATGGCGACTTTTTCAACATTTAGTAATATTTTCTTGAAGTACTAGTGACAATACACCTTTATGTCAAATTTCGTATCTCTAGCTCAAACGATATGGAAAATAGATTTCTTACTTCCGCCATTTTGGATCCAAGATTCCGTCTTTGAACTCATTAGCTAACATTCGCGTAATCAAAAAGTGATGTTGTACCTTTATGCAAAATTTGATTTCGATAGCCCCAGCGGTTTAGGCTGTGTATTCTATACAACAATTTGTTCGGCGGCCATTTTGGATCCAAGATGGCGACCGATTTTGCTCATTAACAAACTTAACCGAGCTATTAAGGCTAGAAACAACATATAAAAATTTGGTTCAAATATCATCAAAATTATGGCCGCTAGCGTGTTAATATATATATATATACGTATATATATATAAATATATACTTTCATATCGTATCGATCTCAATAGGTATATTTTTCTTCAAAATCTACCTAATAAAACCAAGATAAGCTGACAAATGCTCTATTGACTACAAACATGATATAGGAATATCGTCACAGTGGGTCCTGATCATCTGTATGCATTTCGTATTTACGATTAAGTTAACACAGTTCAGTCGATAAGTGCAGTTAGAGATTTTCAGATAACTGCAATTAATAGTGGCAAAGACAAGAAAGTATGTATTAGCTGCAGAAATTTCGGCATTTTCTGTATTGAAAAGTCAACGTTTCAATACTGTAAGGTACTAATTATAGTACTTACTATAAAATGTAGAATAAAAAAAAATGAAATGGAATCAAGATAGCGTAGCCAACAATTACATAGAAGAGGAAATCATACTATAAAAATAGGTTTACCTTAATGTAGTGGGATCTCATTATGGCAGTTAGGACAGAAAAGAGGACCAAGAGGATGAGCAGGTGCGTTAGCTATCAATTCACCAAGGTCTGCCTAAAATAAGAAAAGATGACAATGCCATTTGTTTTTCTCTTTATGTCCGTACGTAAATAAAGAATTAAATAGTGCGACTTTTACTAAGAATAATGAACGAATCTATTGAATCTAATGTGAACTCAATGGAAAACACGTAGTCTATTTACATACACAAAAAATGCAACATTTTAGAAATAAATTTCGTATAGAACGAGAATGAACATTGATTATGTCTATCTGTCAAAATATGCTTAATTTCAGAGTTAACCGTACTAAGTTAGTGCGACATTGCCATAAATAAATTAAAAAAAAAATCAGAGACTACATTTTCGTCAATACAACTACTACATTAACCAGGGTTACTATTTGATGTTTAAGATTCAAACTGCCCGATGAATCAGCTCGTACAAAAGCAGCCATTTACCGTAAATAATAATACAAATCTTAGCCAATTACAATGAATGTATATTTAAAGATATTATTTAAGTAATGAGTGCGATCTGGATTACACATTAGAAGAGATTTCTCATCAGAGTATTCGATTGTGATGGGATCGATGGTCAAACGTAGACAAGCAGGGGAATCAACAACTGCACTCCTCAATCGCAGGATTTCCTCAAACAATTTTGGATAGAATTCCTAAGTCCACAGGATTACTCCAGATAAGTTTGGACTAGTCTTGATTTTTCCTTATGCCTGGTTTACATTACTATCTTCTTACCATGGTTAATGTTAACCGAGATTAGCTTTAGTAGGCTAATGTAAACACAAGTTATCACTAACGCGGGTTTAAGATTGAACCAGCTTCAACTTACAACAATCATCATCTTAACTTGGTAATCTAAAAGCAAGTAAGGCGTTAAACGCGGCTTTCTTCCTCAGTTAATTTATCTCGTTAACGAAAAATATATAGCATCCTAGTGGTGCGTTTCACTTTAATAGTATAAAAGAATGATCACAGAACTAATTAAAAAAATGTTACGTTTCAATCAACTCATTTGAGTTCATTATTAGGTAGATTTCATTTGCGTCCAAAACAGCTTGGATCCGACGTGGAATGGACGTGTACAGCTCCTGAATCGTGGGGTGTGGAATGTTGTACCATTCTTCCTCCAAAACATGCTCCAGTTCCTTAAGGGATGATGGTGGAGGGTAATGAGACCAAACACGCCTTTCTAACACAGACCACAATGGCTCAATGATGTTCAGATCTGGTGATTGTGGGACCCAGGGGAGGTGTGATAGCTCCTGGTCATGCTCCTCAAACCATGATTGCACCGTTTTTGCAGCGTGACAGGGTGCCAAATCATCTTGGTAGATGCCATCACCATCCGTGAACAATGTGTGGGTCATGGGTGGAACCTGGTCCCCCAAAATGGCATCATACGCCTTAGCATTCATCATTCCATGCAGGGCTATGATGGGACCTGCAGAAAACCACGATATTACTGCCCATACTGTAACAGAACCACCCCCATGGTTTACAGTTGGGCGCAGACAATCTGGATCATAGGCCTGCGACGGTGTTCTCCATACGCAAACACGACCGGTTGTTGGAAACAAGGTGTAGGTCGATTCATAGGAATACATTACGTGTTTCCACTGATCAAGCGTCCACTCCTTGTGGTCCTTGCACCACTGGATACGCCGCTTCGCATTTACTGCTGTGGCCAGAGGTTTGGCGATCGCGGCCCTGCCATGAATTTTCATTTTATGAAGTACCGTCGCACTGTTTTTGATGAAACCGGGTTCTGTAGACCGGAATTGAGTTCAGACATAATTTTCATTGCAGTGGTCTGCTTTTTAGCTGCTACAATCCGTTTTAATGCCCTCCTATCCCTATCTGACAGGATTGTCTTTCGACCACTGTTGTGCTTTGCAGACGTTGTTTGTCCATGCATTGTGTATGCCCTCGTGACATTGGACACATTGTCTGTCGATACCCCCACAATGGTCACCACTGTTGTCACTGAAGCTCCAACCAGACGGGCACCAACGATCATGCCTCTTTGGAAGTCTGTCAGGTCGCCCATTTTACCGCACCACTTGCACACCACGACACTCACAGGTGAACTGGGTACTACTGACGGAAGAGGAAGGTCCACATGACACATTGAAAACAAAACACGATCGGCAACCGCAACACGTGCTGTACAGTGGCGGGCCACACTTACGTGTCCTGTATGACGTGTTTTTAGATTTTTTGTCCAACCCCTATATATATATATATATATTAACACGCTAGCGGCCACAATTTTAAAGATATTTGAACAAATTTTTATATGTTGTATCTAGGTTTAATAGCTCGGTTAAGTTCGTTAATGAGCAAAATCGGTCGCCATCTTGGATCAAAAAGGGCCTCCGAACCCATTGTTGTATAGAATACACAGCCTAAACCGCTGGGGCTATTGAAATCAAATTTGGAATAAAGTTACAATAACGCTGTTTGACTACGAAAATTTTAAGTTCAAAGACGCCATATTGGATCCAAAATTGCGGAAGCAAGAAATCTATTTTCCATATCGTTTGAGCTAGAGATACGAAAGTTGGCATATAGGTGTATTGTCACTAGTAGTTTAAGAAAATATTACGAAATGTTGAAAATGTGGCCATCTTGGATCCAAATTGGCCGCCGAACTCATTGTTGTATAGAATACACAGCCTAAACGGGTGCAGCTAGAAATATCAAATTTGGTACCAAGGTACATTTACACTTGTATGTTACTAAAATATTACATTATGTATGCAAAGACGCCATCTTGGATCCAAAATGGCGGACCTAAAAGTCCATTTTCCACACCGTTTAAGCTAGAGATACAAAATTTGGCATAAAGGTGCATTATGACGAGTAGTTTAGAGAAATATTACAAAATGTGGGAAAAGTCGCCATCTTGGATCCAAAATGACCGCCCAAAATCCCATTTTGCACACCGTTTGATCTTTATAAATGAAATTTTACTTGAATATGTACCATCGCAAGTAGGCCACGACAATATAAGAAAACTTTCAAAAAGTCGTCAACTTGGATCCAAAATGGCCGCCCCAAAACCGAATTTTCAAATCATTGAAGTTAGAGAAACGAAATTTTCTTTGAATGTGTATGACCAAGAGTAGGTTACAATAAATGGGGCAAACCTCCCCTTTGGCGCGCAGCCCCCCGTGGGAGGGTGCAGATGTTCAGACACCATGGTGGTGTAGTGCTGCAAGTAGATTTTGATTAAGATAAAGGAGGCGCATTCTCTCGAAAACACTGAAGTTGGGGTCGAACCCCCAACGGGGGTCTGGGGGCAGCGCTCCTAGCGAAGCAAAGCGAGTATATATATATATATATATATATATATATATATATAAACTTTGGTAAACTTTATTTTTATATGGGCCAGTTTAGTAACTTTGGACTTCGACCCGTCACGATTTACCCTTAGCTGTTAAGTGTTAAAATTCACACCCATGCCCCTTCCGGGACTCTAACCCGGGTCCGTTGAGTCGGTCGATAGCCTACCGCCGCAGACCGCTCGACCACCCGGCCGGCATATATATATATATATATATATATGTGTGTGTGTGTGTGTGTGTCTTGTGGGGTATCGTTGAACAGTTCTTGATGAATAACCTACAAGTCAATAAATAGTTTCTCGATAGCTCTTATATAAGGCGAGATTTTAATTTTTGAAAATTAAAAAAATACTTCGAGATCTACCTCAGCTTGTAGGCGTATCGAAAGGTTTTTTTTTTATAATATAAACTACTACCGTGTAACCGTTTTCTTAGTTCCATGATACATGATGGCAGTATAAGCACGGTAACCAACTTATGTTCCGTACTATGAACGTAAGTTATTTTAACCATGATTCTTACGATCGTAACAATCTTAGCATTCTAACTAAAGCATTGCAGCGATAAAATTTACATTCTAAGTTTGTTGCATAGTTGTGTCAAAATTGATGATGACAAACATGCTACATAAGCCTTGATTTTTGTTTACAGTAACAAAACATGACATATAAAGTTTGCTGTAGTGTTGTGGTAGCACTGGCAATAACAAATCTGCCACATCAAACTGGGATAAATATCCATGGGATCTGTTAGTAATCTGCTTTGCTACGTGAAGGAAAATTACGATATCAAAGTGCTTTTAGTTATGGTAGCTCTAGGCTTTGTGTAACGGTAGCGTATTGGATTACTAACTGGAACGCCGATTTCGATAAAAAAAATCTTCCTTTTTAACAAATTTATATCTTTTTGTTCCTACTTATAAACATTTGTTCCTTTTTCTTTCCTTTTGTATTTTTGAACATTTTACACAATTTTCGAAATTGAACGCATTCCATTAAAATATGTTAAACAATTCAAATTAGATAATTATTCTTTTCTTTCATTATACACTATACAAGGACCAAAAACGCAATATGGCATCAACCCAAGCAGTAAAGTACACAAATTATTATGATCGTTCTTAAGATTTAAAAAATCAACCTGCAAGAACTAGTCTGTCGCACCTAAAAACGGAAAGTTGGGGTAACCAATTTATTTTACTTAGGAAACAACAAGGTGTCAGAAAATCACATCCATTCTTTATTCCGATGTGTCGTTTAGCTTCCAGAGCAATATATATATTGCTCTGGAAGACAAAATTTAAGTTCAAATGCAGACATATAAACCATTTAGTTAGAATAATCCAGACTATAGTATTTAGGCTTAATAGCAGTAGCCAACATCTCAAGTGATCAGTTAAGTTTCGCAACCTCTTCTGTGTTGTGACAACATATCCAAGTAACCTCCGCTATTTTTCAACAATTTTGTCATTTCTACACATGCTGCTTTGGTAATTTGTGTCTGATGATCTACAAAGATTTCTAGGCCATTGTGGCAATTTATTTATGAAGCAGTGATAATATGTAAGTTGCTGAAGCAGATCTATTCATGAGATGAATGCTAATTTCTAGAAGAAAAGTTAAGTTGGAGATTCAGTAGCGTCTGTGAGCCAAATATTGTGAAGGAATACTGGAGCAAACTGTAGACTTAAAGACTTAAAGGAAGATGAAAGAATATTGTAAGGTAACTGCGTTAATATCGTTATTCAGTTTGTATTTTGCAGTGTGTTAAGATAAAGGCTTATTAAACAAATGTTAAAACTATCTAGGGAATAAAAAAAATGCTGAACACCTGAAATGGTTAGGATTGGAAGAAATACCACTACATGGGAAATAAAATAATTTTTGAACACTTGAGAAATTGTTGAACCCTTTCGCCTGACCTCACAACATGTGATTTTTGGTTATGGGAAATGGTAAAAGAATGTTTATGTAACGAAACTACGTAATGTGAACGATTTGTGCGAAAGAATTAAAGCTGTTGTTCACACTATATCACCATACATTTGCAACTGTGCTCAGGAGGCTAGGGTTCCAAAAACGTGTGAACACTAATGGCAAACACGTGGAAAGAATGTGAAAAAAAATGTCATGTAAATTAGTAAAATATTGTTCACTGAAAGATGTAAAACCAGACGGTGAGTAGTACAGTTTCCTTTCCCATGTAGTGTTAACGTATATTTAAAATTACCCTTCATTCCATATTCTTGACCATTTTATTGAAATTTGTTACATGTCCAGTGTAAAGAAAAGGGGCAGATGTTCTCTTGTCAAAATATGAATCCCCCAGTGGCACATCTAGTAATGAAAATGCATTTAGCCGCTCGTAGGGCTGCAAATGCTTGCAACTTACCATAGAAAATGTAATGTCCTGTATATTGCAAAAGGCCTTAAAATTCTGTGCTTCTGCAATAGTGAAGACGGTCACTATGAAAATTTAAAAATAAACGATACTACAAAATGAAACTATAAGTATATTGTTATATATATTACTAGTCAGGTATGTATGTATATATACAACACATAGATAGAAACAGCATATATATTGTTTTAAAAAGTGGAATATCCTTTACCATTCTTATCCTGCATGAGCGATGGATGTCACGAAGTTGTTTCCTGTAACGTATCCTAATTTGTCGAAGCTCCGATTTTGTCTGTGCAATCATGTTATCAAAGTCTTGAATTCTCTTTGCAAGCATTGCGACTGTCCTGCAATGGAGACAACAAACAAGAAAGAGATTAAATATTGTGTTCAAATCATGAAAGCAGCGATTTATCCAAATTCTTCCAATTTCTTTTACTATGTACTAGGTTTATTTAACTCTCTAGAGTTAACATAAATTTTCCTTTATGATTTCTGCGACTAAACTTTGTTCCATGAACGTAAGTAGTGTATTCAGTTGCTCTTTTGCTAAAATGTGCAGGTGTAAGGAACTTCACAGGAAAACAGTCTCAAGAGGAACTGTCATATTAATGTAATTTTCTACTTGGAGAATACAGTTAAGAGTCGTTTGGCTTTTGACCAACCTAGCTATGTTTTTTGTGATTTTCTTCCTGTGGGGCAATGATCGCCTATTACTATAATTGTTTGGTTCCGCAGCAGCGTATCACATAAGTTGTGCACTATCTATCTCACAATTTTCTGGACTGGTTAAGAAAACCCACACCAACTAGCAAATAATGAACTTGTTTTACTGCATATTATTAAACCCACATTTTTTTTATGCGTCAATATAATTATTACATCCCACATACAGCTTCTCAAAAGCATTCTTGGTAGTCCTTTTATGAAACTGCGTAAAGAAACTAGGTCAGAGCTGTTACAATTTTTGGTACGACACAATTTTTCAAGTCCCTTGGATGTCATTAAAACCGAATTTTTCTGTACCCAATTCTTTATAACCTTGTTTTACAGAAGAGTGAAAGTCGTCGTTTTAAAATTTGAAACTGTTGAAGTTAATATTTCTTTCACTTAAAAGGGTTAATAGGGTATATCAAAATAATACCTAAAATACTTTTCAATGACTGGATGCCATAGTTTTTGTTAAGGAACACCCGCATTCCCCCCATCGGAATCAAGACCACTTTTGTCACGCTATTTCTGCCCCTTCTGACTGCTTCTCTTTTGAGGAATGTGCTCATCAGAGCCAGTCGGTATGTGAGGGATAAACTATATACAAACCCAGGAAAATTGCTTTCTTTTTTTTTCTCTCTCTCTCTCTCTCTCTCTCTCTAACTAGCTAGTTAGCTAGCTATCTATATCTCTCCCGTCTCTTTCTCTTTCTCGCTCTTGCTCTGTTACTGACACACACCGAAAATATTAGGAAACCAAGTATTATTATATGGTGATTTTAAAGGATGGGACAGCGGTTGTTTTGTAGTTTCAAACTTCATAAAATCAGCATTGTATCCGTCATGGGTTCTTTGCCCTCTTTTCTTTCACGCACATTTAACCGATAGTACAAATCGTGCATCTTCTTATTTTATGACGGTATGTGGTATTTGTCCGTGTTTTTGCATATCATCCGTTACAATGAAGAAACAATTACACGCTGTCACTGAAATTTGAGATGAGGAGCTCCTTTTTGGTGCAGAAGAGACCATCTCGAAGAACTAAAGGACAATAACATTTCTCATCAATTGATCTATTTTCAGTCGGCTTCTCTCCAATATATGAAAGCAGAAAATTCCTTCAAAGCATTTTTCTTTTAAATACTCAAGAAACGTTTTGTCGCCGTAATTTATATTCGCAGAAAGAAAATTATTGTTTATATTTTGCTTACCCTGCTTCTTTTTCTTCAACATAACGCGAAGTGAGTGCAAAAAAGCAAATAGAGAATGGGGTTAGGGGCTGAAATCAGTTGTGCCTCTATTCTTTTTGTCCGTGTGTGAACGCTTTCACTTAGTACTTAATATTTCTTTAACCGTTATGAATTTCTACTACATTTCTAGAATTTTATATTTCAACAAATAGAGATAGGTCGCTACCAGAATTTATCGATATTCCCGATACGTATTTCTAACATTCGATACCTAAAATTTGATATTGCATACTTTATCTAAAATTAAAATATAAGTGTATTACTTTCGTATAATATAACTCTGTCCTGAGCCATAGATGCCTAAATGCTATAAATAAAATTCAAATTCAAGAAACTTTAAGATGTAAGTTATAGACATCACGTTCTATCATGGAGTTATTTTCAGAGAGAGATATTAGTCTACAAAATACGGAGGTATCGAAAAAGTATCGATTCCGTTAGTTTTGGCATCAACCGATAACGATACTTGGCAAGTATCGGTAGTATTAAGGCAACAAAAGTATTGTAAACCATCACTAATACAAATATAAATCATAATTTATGTTGCAAACATTATGAGTAATTATTCTGTAAACAAGCAATTAACCTGTTTTGTTTGTTGCTTCTCAATACCATGGATTTATGCTTCAAGCATATTCATTGAAAATTACGTTTTATTTTATAATAAACCGTTATGACATTTTTTAAAACTAGAAATTATACGTTTGCTAAATTTCTTAAAAGTACTATTCTGAATCTCTTTCTTTCTGAGCGGTAATAATATTAATAGTTCTAAATTTGTGTGCTGTCAATATTGTAATAAGTAATTGTTAACAATATTTTAGAAAATGCTAACATGATATTTAATTAAAATTTAACACTGCTAGAAAGTTTTATAAACACAGAAACAATCTTGTTTAAAAAGTTCACTAAAACTCCTTTGTTGGGTTTCACCACATTTGATTAAGAATTTAACAAATCGTTAGTTAACGAACCTGATTCCTTTTAAAGCGCTTAAAGTTAGCGAACGATTCGTTAAAGCCTAACAAAAAATCATGAAACGCAGAAATTTTAGTATTAAAGTCAAATTACACGCTTTGCTATCATTACCCTTCCTAGTTTAAGTATATTTAAATGTAAAAAAATAGTTATGGTTATAAACATAGATTTATTAAAATTAAAATTCATTCAGCTATAATTAGTGCTATATTTCTTGCTCTCGTACTTTTATTTTTAACTTTGAATTAAATAAATATTGTGTTTTTTCTTAGGTGTGAGCATAATATGTGTACAACTTTTCGAATGTATTTTAAACATGCTCATATAATATCCTTGACTTCTGTTTAGTGTTTATGTTATTTATTAAATTTAAAGCATTTAGTTTTGTCTTCAGTAGTTGTAAGTAATTCTTAGGAGAAGTTAAAACAATCAAAGCTAACTTGCTAAATATAATTTTCGTGGTTTTTAATTAAAATTAAAATTAACTTTACAAATCTTTTATAACTATTACTTATGGAACTTTATCTTCAAACAGTATTGTTGACCGTATGTATATCTGTCTTTGTAATATGTTAACGTTATGTCACCACATATTAATGAGGTGTAACGTAATTACTTCATTAAATTTATTCACAATTACTTCCTACATACCTTTTAGCTTCATTTAATAAAAATCAGTGCACTTAAAATTAAGCATAAATTTAAAATGTTTCACTCAAATTAGTACATTAGTTTTATAAACCGAAAATTTATAAATTCGCTATAACACATCAATTATTCATAAATAAAATTCAAATTCAAAATTCGCACAGATTAACAGCCTATAGTTTCTTTAAGCATTAATTTGAAAATTTTCACTTGGAGTATCTGACACTTAATTTTATTACTTTCAATTATTAACAATTATTTTCCTCTATGCATTACAACCTATCTATTTAACTTTTTTTCAGAACATCAAAAAATTTTAAGCTGCAGGAGAAATCGTATGGGTGTCGATTTACATGGTATATTATGGCTAGTAAGTATTTTAAACCTATGTGTTTAATACCAGGTGTATGCATAAGTTTTTGCCGGGTTTTGTGGTAAAGAAAACACGTAATTTTCAAGGGAAATTAATTTTGTTTGATTCAAAATATTGGCCATCGGCTTCTACACATTTCGCCCATCTTTCAGGTAATTGATGCATACCATGCCAGAAAAACTGCTTTTCTTTTCAGGCAAACCCCATTCGTCGAGCTATTTTCCAACGTCTTCAAAATTGCTGAAGTTCTGCTCTGCGAGCGCGTGCCCCATTGATGCGAAGAGGTGATAGTCAGATGGCGCCAGGTCTGGGGAGTACGGCGGGTGCGGAAGGATATCCCATCCAAACGATTTCAAGGTGTCTTTCACTGGTTTTGCTGTGTGAGACGGCGCATTGTAGTGTAACACAATCACTTTGCCATGTCTTCGATCCCATTCCGGTCGTCTTTCGATCAATACATGATTTAAATTAATCATTTGTTGGCGATAGCGTTGTGCATTAACGGTTTCGCCGGGCTTCAAGAGTTCATAATACACAATCCCGCTCTGGTCCCACCAGACAAAAAGCATGGTCTTCTTGCCGAAGCGATCTGGCCTTGGTGTTGAAGGACCGCTTCGCCAGGTGAAATCCACGATTTTTCCTTCGGGTTTTCAAAATAAATCCATTTTTCGTCTCCGGTCACAATTCGATACAAAAAGGATTTTCTTTCGTGGCGTTGAAGCAGCATTTCGCAAGTGACTTTGCGATTTTCCATTTGACGTTCATTCAAATTGTGTGAGACCCATTTACACAGTTTATTGATCTTCCCCATTGCTCGTAAACGTCTGCTAATTGTTTCTTGTGACACATTTAATGCTTTTGCCAATTGCTGTTGAGTTTGAGTTGGGTCATCCTCCAATAACACCTGCAATTGCTCGTTTTCGCACTTTTGTGGTCTACCAGAGCGCGCACTGTCTTTCACATTGAAATCATCACTTTTAAATTGTCGAAACTATGTATCACATGTTCTAATCGATGGAGCGTGTTCACCATATGTTTCTACCAGCACACGATGACTTTCAACAGCCTTTTTCTTTTGATTAAATAATAAAAGCAATGAGTGCCGCAAATGTTCTTTTTCAGGCACAGACTTTGACATGATCACTGAACGATAAAACAAAGACGCTAGTGTTTGGCGGACTCAACTTGTGTGTGTTTGTAGTTTAATGTCAGACGAACAAAATGACGTATGTGTCAAATGAATTCGCTGCGTACCTTTTGCTGGCGCCATCTCTTAGTTAGACCGGAAACTACTTATGCATACACCTGGTATTTGAAAAGAAATAATTTCTGTCAATGTCTCGTTATCAAGATTACTTCAGAAACTTCGCAAAACGAAAAAGGAGACTCGAAATTTAGTTTGTCGACATAAAGAAAGCATCGCACTCTTCAGTTGCTTGATTATGAACAATGAAACTGAAATATTATAAATTCAAAGTAAAGAATTAACTAAATAAATAAATTTAATAAATGAAATTAAAGAATTTATTTTTCTTGCGCCATGAAAGAAAATAACTGTTAGACAAGAACATCAAAGAGGTAAGTTTATTTTAGACAATATTTACTTTTAAATCCCTAGAATGTATTTTTACACATGTCAATTGTAAATTCAAAGAGGAAAATAGTGTTATTTATATGAATAAGCTAAAATTTGCGCTCTTTCAATTACTAGTGAAAGTCAATATTATCATTGCTTTGTATTAATCATCATTAAACCATTCACCTTCACAGGATGACCAATTTTCAAGGCAAAGAGTGTTTTTCAAATGTTAGAAAGCAAGGCATTAATAGATATAGATCTTTCCAAGGAATTTTAGTTAATAACCTTACTACATAGTAATTTACTGCTTTCTACAATAAATTCACATGAAATAACAAGATAAGTTTGATTGATTTCCACAATGGTAACCATTTTGTTTCATATAACCTACTTATTATATAATTAATCTCAATACTATGCTCGGAGCCATGAACCAGCCTATTTCGAACACAAACTTTGAGAAATAATAATTATGCCGATTTACTTTTCGACAATAAAAATGTTAGTAACTCATATACTCACATATCAGTCCTCAAGGGACTCGAGAAGAATAATGGGATATCGTGGACATGTAGGCCATCGACGGACATGAAATTCTTAAGTCAAGATTTTTTATAAAGTTCGAAATACCAATAAACTTATTTTGTTATACATCAATTAAAAAAAACGTTTTATTTTGTTTTATTTTAGTTTTTAGGCCATTATTCTCATAGGAAAGGATTTTCATAGAGTCTGCTTTAAAATATACACAGTGAAGAACAAGGCAAAGTTTCGATAACAGCGGTATTATAGCATGATGTAATGTAACCTTATGCTTATAAGAAAATGAAAACAGCGGACACTCAAGAGACCAGCGACGCTTCTACAGCAAGAGGAGGAGGAGGGCTGCAAATGCATATCCATTGTCCTTTATTATTGCTTAACAGGAAGAAAGTGTTGTTCCACATGTCAGTGTTATTATTTACTCACTATTAGCCGTTTAAAGAATTTAGAAACAAAGCATATAAATATATATATATATAGTTTTAAAGAAACACGCTTTTCTTGAAGAAAACAAATAAAACAATTCGCACTAAAGAGTTAAAAATAGTTTCGTTTTCAAGAAATTACTTTCCAAAAAACTTTTTATTTATACATGACTGAAAAGAAAAGCATGCGGCACGCTCTTTTCTATATATATTTTTATTACTGCCGGAAGCTTATTAGGTACGCCCAGAAAGTAAGTTTCGAATTCCGTTTACTAATAAAAAAACAAGTACAGATACAGACAAACTATTTATTGCAAAACAAACTATAATATGAACACTATTTTTCCACATCATTCCCACCATTTTGGAGGCACTTGTCATGGCGTGGCACCACTTTCTGTATGCCGTCATCATAAAACGTTGACTAACAGCGTGAAATCGGCTATAGTCAAAACTGTATCTGTGCCTTAAGTCTAGTTTATTAGCTGAACTAACAAGTTGCACTATTGTTTGTGGAGGATCACGGGAAAAACATTCTTTGTATACATCAGGAGTTACCATGCTACTTATAATTTTGCATAGCGTTGCCTCATCAAAGTGCGTTGCTAACACTTTTAATATGCTCAGTTTTTCACATACGAATGAAGAAAATGTTTCATGCAAACTCATGCTTCTATAAAACTATTTGCTCATAAAATGACTTCTAGCAAATAAAGAAACAAATGGCATAAGGAGGTGTGAACAAATTCTGTCCCAACTATTCGTTGCGTTTAATAACATTTCAAAAGCTTTATGGAATTCTTCACGTGTCCGAGACAATGAAGCTGCAAGAACTACTTCCGAGGGAATTTTTTTTCTTTGCAACATTTCATCAATTTTTACCAAAAATGTAAATGCTATTTCGCTATCCTCTCCATTTACTATTGGGAGTTTGTTAAGTTGCGTAACTAAATCCGCATATACACTTTCCTGAACTTGTTTCGTGAAATTGCCCTGAATTGCTGGTCTTGCCATGCTCTGACGCAAATCGAGTGCATGTACTTCAGTATTACCCACTGCCAGATCATCAAAGTTACAATAGACAGCTTTGTCTTTGTGCCTAAGGGGGGGACAGTTATCCACACTTATGCTCCGTGCACTATGACTATCACATTGCACCGATACGCTAACCTTGTAATGATCGTAATCTTCACTATCACTGAATGTAATAAGGGGACCTACATCTGCATCCACAATGTCGAAATCAACAATCTTACTAGGTTGTAATGGCTGATCCATGTTTCTGGCCACACTCACCAATGATACCAATATATATGTCAATACAATATTCAACACAATTTTCTTTACACAACGTGTGTTACTAAATCTTTCCAAGCCTTGAAATTTGTCCTCTACCTTCTTTATGTACTTTACAAATTGAAGCACCTTTACGCTTATTTTCATTAAGTGCAATTGCCAGGAAACTACCTGTACTGCAAATGCAATAGTAAGCACATATATTTGAATGCAATTTCTAACTAAGTACTTCTGTAAACAGAACAGTGGATTGTTCAAACACAATTTAGCGTTACAGTAAGAATACCATATGAAGAACACGTAAGTGAACCAATAATTGACCACGTTACAGTACGAGTACCAATTCGAGTTGAGATTGCTACATCTAAATTTACCGTTATTGAACCAGTTGCTGACCACGTTGCAACAAGAGTTGAAGTTTCGAAAAAAGGAACACTTGAATTTCCTAAACGAGAAACAGTTGAATATATTGACTAAAAACAGTTGAATGAAAAGCAGTTGAATAAGTTGAATAGCACGGTAATATACTGTAAATATGCAACGGCACGGTGGCCGTGTATACACAGTATTCAGAAAGTAATTTAATAATTTGCCCCCCGAAATATATGAGTAGGAAATACCACTTTGCACTGTCCACACAAGCCGACCTGCACCTGGGTAAGGTACCGGACAAAATATAACTTCCACCCATCACCCCATCCAGACACCTGACAACTTGGCAGCTAAATGTACAAGGCAATATTTCAAGCCACCCACTGTGTGCCACTAAGCATACTAGAGCATTGGCATGTGCCCTTTCTAGGATTTTAGATAAGATTTCAACTGTTAAGACTAGCAAATAAAAGTATTTAATAAACCTGAGGACTGCTTGGTTTTTCAAAGATATAGCCTGGACTTCGTTTAGAAATAACAAAGTATTTATTGCAATGAAGTGTAAATGATTCATTCAAATTCTATAAAATATAAAGTTCCACAACAAACTTACCAAATCTTTACGATCATTATTCATAATATAATTCTTTACATTAGTGCCAGTATGTGTCCTGAATTTCATTACTAAATAAATCATTTAATGCAAGCAACTTCGATTGCTGAAGAAAAAAAAAATTATTCCATGAAAATTAACCACGTGTCTCATTCAATCTTACGAACGAACAATGATGAAAAGTTCTTAATGTTTAATAACTCGTGTGCATATACTCGGTTGAGTAAAACCACAACTACCACCTCTACTCCGTTTGACCAAGGGGAATTTAGGGTTAGAAAAACAAAGATAGGTCTAAATAGGTTACAATCCCCATGAATTAGTCCTACATTGGCATGTATTTTCTCATTACAATATTTCGTTAAAGTGATTATTTCTTGCCAAGCAGCATTTAGCACATTACAAGCTGCTAACCAAAGCACAGAATATAATCCAAAGAAATTTAACTGCAGAATAATGTTCCACAATATCTGTATAAAATACAGTTGTAGGATTCGAAACAAAGCAAATCACACGAAGTTATAGTTTCGTAAAGAGACAAAGATCCACGGTATAATTCATTAAGTTTCACAAATCGTAAATATAACACGATTCCATCACATAACATTACCAATTCCAATAATTAAATAAATATTAACAGAATGCAAGAGACACGAAAATGTAATTACGTACATAAGATGGCGACGTTACGAAGCATGCAGTCACGGGTTCGATTCCATCTTTAAATTCACGTGCACATCTATTTCCGGGTACGATTCCAATAATTACTTGAATACGTAACTACTTACATATATAAATGGAAAAATAAATTATACATTACCACACATACTTCAATTGGCACTTCTAAGGAAAATTGACCTAGAAATTTAAAGAGGGAGGATTCGACCTCCTACTCCACACTTACCGTGCTATTCAACTGACGCCAACATGCGTTCAGTTGACTACCTAGGCTGAAGATGGCAGCACGATAGAAGGCGCGAAAACAAACAAACATCTATGCGCGTAACAGAAGCGCAGGGAGTTTACGGAGGTAAATCGTTACAATAGCTAATCATATAGCAGAAAAGGGGCTAAGTAGTTACTTACATTTTACGTTTTTTCTTAGATTTGTCCCGTATTTTTTAACGAATTCGTAACTTTTGCAGATTTTAAAGATCGCGTAATTTATTCATCAAAATGTGGCAATCCTGTCTAGGAGCCATTGTGGAGTACTTGAAGGAAACAGAATAGCAAAATCCTGACAGAAGTACATGAAAATACATGTACACACAACAGATATATAGGCCTTTAAACTGGCTCTTATCAAAATGTGCTATCTTATTCTACAGATCAGTGTAAGGTGCCCACTCATTTTGGAGAAAATGCCTAATACAGCATAATTAAGATATACGACCATAATAATGGAATTAAAAAGACAAAAGTCAAGGCTATAATACCATGACTAAAATACATAAAAACTATGTTAGAATCACTTCACAAAATATTTGTTGCAATGCCATCCATCACCTTGAATACATCTGCTTGAAAGAGCAATTTCTCCTCTTATGTGATAATGAATGATGGCATCACATGATACATC
Organism: Lepisma saccharinum; assembly: GCA_022664845.1. Classification (NCBI taxonomy): domain Eukaryota; kingdom Metazoa; phylum Arthropoda; class Insecta; order Zygentoma; family Lepismatidae; genus Lepisma; species Lepisma saccharinum. The sequence continues at coordinate 4,448 of JAGDQP010005758.1, read as the reverse complement.
ATACATTATAATGATTGAATTTATTGCAACAATAACTTTGTTTTGTGTGAAATGAGAAAATTGTTTTTTTTTTAACATATGGTATACAATCTATTGAACATGCTCCGAGCAGTCGTAGCTCAGTTTGTAAAGCGTTGGCTTCGAATTCGATAGGTCCTGGTTCGACCACCGCGAGGGTATCCTGTTTTAGGTTTATTCAGATTATCCTCAGGAACAAAAGGTTAAAGCTGGTATTGTGCTTCGGTAATAGACTCTGGTGGACTTCTGTCCTATATTCTCACCCCATTCCTATTTTTGCCTCAGCCATTGTTGCCTGACGGTCATAAATTACATTCAAATTCTATTGAACACGTACAAAGACTACTAATTATAAATGTCCTTGTATGACTACATCCTACTCATGACTAAAAGTTAAAGGAAATGAGTGTCTAACAAGAAAACAATGAAAATGGTCTTATTTTTAAAGCAATGCTTTTAGGTAGTGTGCAGGTAGTCTTCTGGGTAAGACGCCAGTTCACCTGTATCTCGCCACACACATGACTTCTTTGAGGTAACGCCTACGTAAGTACTTGTCAGTGAAAATTACCGAACTTAAGTTAATTCTCTACTCTGTCATGGAGTTTAGACAGATCCTAAACTGTTTATTGACTATAAAACTGTTTTACATGAAACTGTTTCCCGTGAGTAAGCGCACGCTTAAACATTTTGTTCGATTTATGGAACAAAAGTCTATGTTATATCATACCGCGTCACCTCGCACTGCGGACAAGATTTAACTTCTTTGCCGTTTTTCTCAATGTACGTGAAATATAACATAGACATTTGTTCGCGCATATTCATCAATTTATTATCCCCTGTGCTTTTTCTGCCAAAGCTATTTTAATACTCTTTTATAATCACTTCAAGTTTTATTTCTGTTTATCGATTATTGATGTTGATAAAATTATTAGAATGTTCTGTTGCATGTTGCGTATTGCGAGAGGTAGAGCAGTAGCTGGAGACTTAATACGATTTAAAAATAGAGAGTTCATTCTGCTCGGTTCATCAACAGAGAACTAGAATCTGATCTAAAAACTACGGCTACATATTTTAAAAAAGGTTATAAAAAGAAAATGGCTTCACTGTAATTGAAATTACTTTTGAGGTACGGTAAAGAAAAAGAAATGTGAAAGCTGTTGTGCAGGTATATCAAATTAGCTTTATACGTGATACACCCCACGATAGTTATCGCCTATCTTTATCTAAAATAAAATAATTACAGTAAAAACTTACACTTTATAGCTTAAAAAGGGAATCAATGTTGAAAGTAGAAAAGAAATATTCGTGATTTCGTGAAGTTTATTATTTGGAAACGCTAATCAATGGAGGAAATTGTGTCGCATAGATTTTCTGTCATTTTTTTCTCCTTTCAAGAAAGAATCCAATGGATAGAAAATTCCAATATACTAAAAAGAACTGACTAAAACCACACATTGATTGTTGAATTCTTTAAAAGCAGAAGATCTGGCAATATAGCAATCATCATCACAACTACAGCGAGTCATATCTAATTGTGGACTACGGTACCTAACTGACGTTAGAAGCACAACGTACACACGATTAGCAGTATTAATGGAGTACCCTAATATAAAATTTAAACTTCAAGGAAAATGGAATAAGAAATAAAAGAAAATAAACTTTTCCGTGTATTAGATAAGAAGGAAATCGCGTGCTTCACGGAATTGTCTCATATATTTATTGAGATTCCACTCGTAGTGGTATTACAACTTCGTAAAACAAAAGCTGTGATGCTTTATATCTTTGAGGTGAAAGCAACAATACATGTATTATCACCTAACGAAACCGAACTATGACTTATCTTTTTTTTTCGAAATGAGGACTGTACGGAGATCTACACACCTTTGCTTTCAATTGTATCTCCTGCCACTCAGAGCTTTTTACTAAAAGGTCAGTAGTACTAATAAAATTGAATACCATGCAGTTTTCCTCTCTTCAAAATACGTTTGACGTGAAAACCCTCGTATAATTAGATCCTATGATTTTGATTTTCTATTGAAATCACTTTGTTATATGTCTTTTAATATGCCTTAATATAGTTTCTGTATTAGAAGATAAATTATTAACGTGTAAATGGCATGCCACAAGTCACACCTATACAAACTTGCACCCCGCACACGCCCGCATCTTACACCCATATGTACAAATCTTATAATGAAAGTGCCCTACAGTTAAAAAAATGTGAAGTAGAAAGTACTCGCATAGCTCAAAAAGTGAGAAAATATTTTTCCTGTTTTATTAAATGATTTTGTTCAGTGTTGCCAAGACATTACTACAAAGACTGGCAATATGTCGAGTCTTAGTTGCCACTACTAAATTATAGTATTTTTGAAATTGAAATTACCACTCATATTTGGAGCCTTATGGTTTCAAAATTACATTCAATAGTGAAAATATGATAGTCTGACAGTTGAGAACGATAACCTAATAGTTAAAATATAAGTGCTAAGATCCACAAAACTGAAGTGTTAAGATAGTTTATGAAGAAAGGATGGATTAGATTCTTGTGGAAGATGGAGACCATGACAATTAGATTCTATTTCTAATTATATGATAATTAACATTGCTTATATAACATATACTATATATTTCTCTCAATAGAGGTATGAAATAATATATCTAAGAATCAAAATGAAGACAGGAAGAAGACAATCATAGTATAATATTCGGCTAACAGTTTCAATATACAGTGACGATTTCGGACATAAATTTTGGTAGGATCTTTTTTTTAAAAAAATAATCTGTACAATACAATTTGCTCTAAAAAAGAACATTTAAAATTTCAATGAAAATGGATAAGAAAGCGCTACCCTCTGATGCTTCGGGTCATCGGTTTGAAACCTTGCTCATGCCATGTTGACTCTGTGGTGGACAAATACAGTGTGTATGGTTTCTCTCGGGATTCTCCTATTTCCTCCCGCTTTCTTCATTAAACCAATTCTCCCATCATCATCCATCCGGCCTGAGCAAAAGTTGCCTAAATGCCTTAAAAATTAAATTAAAATCCAATTGAATGGACAGTAATAATATATTCACGCGCTATGGAGAATAATTTGAAGTCATCCGCGCATAAATAGTGAGGAGAAGGATTGTTTTCTGTAACTTGAAACAGAATTCCCTTATATTACAAGCGCTGATTCAGGTGATATGTAACCACAATATGTCAATAGTTTGGAACAAAAGAAAAGAAGGCATCCAAATTAAATTTAGATCAGTAGCGCTTGACTAAGGTACTAAAACGAATTTTCCCAAAACAAGTTATCGTAAAAGGTCCTTCTGTTGCTGTAATTCGCCGAAAAATATCGAAAAACAAACATGAAACAAATCTATTTATAAACATTTATTGATTAAAGTTAATCACAATTTCTTCAATTACATTCGATTAATAAAAATGTAGATCTTCCAAACAAACTTTCGATTCTAGGAACTATTAATTCTTATTTAAAGAAAAAAAACTATGTTTCAAAATTGAATTTCAATCAGAAATATTACACGATGAAAATCTTCTCTTAATATAAAAAACTAACTTTTAATTATTTTGCGAGAGATCAAGTTGTTAAACAAAATTCCTCTTTCGGAAACATTCAAAATTCACTCGACCGAATTCCAAAGTGATTGAACACTCCGTCCACGAACTTGAACAAAACCACTGAACAACCAAATCGAAAACTCTCACTCATTCACACCAAAAGAACGGAAAGTAACACTTACCATTTCTCAAAAAGGAAATATAGATTATAGAGGAAAAGATTACCATCCAAATTTGCATCCTTCTATTGAACTCTTCAAAAAGGAAAACTGAACAACCCAGAAATGAAAATTTCAAACAGTGAAACAAAACCATACAACGTTTATAATTCGTTAGAAACGATTTAAGATTTATTTTGAGTTAGAATTAATATCCAATTCAAAACTATTGGAACGTTAATAGAAAATTTCTGAACTTTAAACTATATCAAACGCACTTATGTTGAGCCACCTTAATCAAAAAAGGTTAAATGTTACCTGTTATCTACTATAAAGTTATGACTCAACAAAATTCTCATTAAATGTAATAAAAAGACTAATTCAAATTAAAAATTAGTAATTCAATTAATTTCAGATTAATTACAATTATTAATAATCAACACTAATTATCAACATGCACGGCAGTGCATGAGCCAAGTTCTTCACGTCAGAAAACCTTAGCACTGCCAGAAGCATGTTATACAGGAACAAGAGTTTATGGCAAAATCGACGATTTGGGGGCCCCGTAAGAAAAAAGATGTTAAAGATAGGAATATGAGCTTTTGCCGTTAAGGAGATATGTTAAATATGTGCAGATGTACAAAATTTCATATTCGAATCTCAAACAATGTTCTAGTTGTGGACCCCTGAAATTGCACATTTTA
>JAGDQP010005757.1:56416-76163 GCA_022664845.1 Lepisma saccharinum | reverse complement strand
ATATATATATATATATATATATATATATATATATCGAAATCATTTTATTTATATTTACAGACTAAATCCAACTACGATAGTCGTTTCCCGTTCAAGAAACAATAAATACATTCAGTACCTTATCCACTTAAACGGAATCTACAAAATCCACAGACGTAATATAAATTCTGATAATATTTACTTCTGAACGTTGCTAAGAAGAATCAACAACTCACTTTACAAGGGATTACAGAATATTTGCCGTACATCTTTTTTTCAATATGTGGGCTCGGCACTCAACTCGTATTAGCCACCTTAACAGTATTTTTCAAGATAATGAACAAGTTTATTTCGAATTGACAACTGCATTTCCAAATGAAGACCACAGGGAAAGGATGTGCTTTGTCCAGTTTTGGCCAAATTGAGAATAAGAGTGACATAAGTTGGCTCTTTGAAGGGTCCTTTTTAACAAGCTATCATGCATGAAGATAAGAAGCATAGTCCGTCTGTCACAAGCAATTCTTTCATTGATGTGCAAGTGCACGGAATGTTAATTCTGAACTTTTAAAACGCTCTCCCGTAAAATCAATAAAATGGACAAAGTATGTTCTTTTCCTGTGACCTTCAAATGTCATATCTTGACAGAAGAAGCAAAAATACCTGAGAAGATTTGTGAAGGGTGAAGAGGTGAAGAGTCTACAGAGATGGTTACCTGGCGTCAGTTGGTAACATGGCCGTTCCCTAGCATCTATCTTATTACGGGAACACGCCTTTGGCGAAATGTTGCCGCATTTCTATTAAGTTTACGTATGCCTTTCTTGGTATATATAAATCACAGCCATATTCAATCCACTATTGGATGAGGCCTCTCCTCGGAGGGAGGAGATTGGTCTACTGCTCCCACGCTGACCAGACGTGTCGGGAGAGGACAGCCTAAGCTCTCACTGTGATTGCCACTATCTTTTATTCATAGCAGCTCCCCAATTGCATCACGATGCTGGGTGGACACCGTTCCAGACCCACATGCCTTGGAAAAATACTTGGCAGCGCCGGGAATAGAACCCAAAACCTTTAAATACGTAGTCAGACACGCTAACAACTAGGCCAACGGGGGTGATATCACTTAAACACCAAGGCATCAAGTTACTGCGAAACAATTACTCAACTACCACAATTGTCATTAGACTACACCAAGAAAGTGAAAAATTTAAGATTGCAAAAGGAGTAAGGCAAGGAGATTCAATTTCTCCAAAACTGCTTTCTGCGGTCCTGGAGAGAGTGTTCCAAAATTTAAACTGGGATGAAGTTGGAATAAAGATCAATGGCGAATATCTTCATCACCTACGATTCGCTGATGATATAGTCCTGTTTGCTTCAAGTGTAGAAGGACTACAAACCTGAATGGAAGAGCTTTGTAATGAGAGTCCGAAAATAGGCCTTAATATGAATTTAAGTAAAACAAAAGTAATGTACAATCAACATGCTGCAAAGAAGGAAATAAAGATTAACGGAGAGACAATAGGCATAGTTGATGAGTATGTTTACCTAAGTCAGCTCAAAACTTCGAATGCCAAGTTGACAGCTGAGATAAATAGAAGATGTAAAATGGCGTGGAGTTCGTTTCGAAGACTACACTACCAATGTGTCTCAAGCGTAAAGTTTATAATCAATGTGTCTTACCTGTAATGATGTACGGCTGTGAAACTTGGACATTGAATGCGCAAACGACTCAAAGACTAAAGGTCACACAAAGAGCAATGGAGATCATGCTAGGAATAACCAGGAGGGCAGGAAACAAATGAATAGATTCCCGCACAAACAAGGGTAAAAGATATAATCAAGACTACGAAGAAGATGAAGTGGAGATGGACCGGTCACATAGCTAGACGAAGAGATGGAAGATGGACGACAAATGTACTACACCGGATTCCTAGAGAAAAGAAACGACCGAGACTACGTGCAAATGCAAGATGGGTAGATGAAATCAAGCGTTTTTCTGGAGCTACATGGATAAGGATTGCATCAAACCGAGATATATGGAAAGAAAAGGGGGAGACCTTCATTCTGCAGTGCATAGAAAATGGCTGAATATGATTATGATGATATATAAATATTATATATAAACTGGGAGTTCTGTTGCTGGAGTCTTGTGCACCGATATTGTACATTATACGGTGTTGCAAACTCTTAAAGGTCCCACTGATATTAGTGACTTTTCACTCACTCGTAAAATAAAACCTTCATTTCAGTTTCTAAAATAAGTTATTAACTGCCAAAGCAGGACATATAAGCGTCCTACAGAGAATCTTGGGAAGAGCGGGACATAAGTGTCCAAAGAGGAATTGTCCTCCATAAAGCGGGACGCCTGGTTACCTTATGTTTATATGTACGAAACAAGCTTTAAATATATGTAGCTTTTGCAGGTCCTTCTTTGCAAAGACATGTCATTGGTTTTATGGTTTGTCCTTCCTTCTCAAAAAATAACAAATAAGGTAAACGCACCAGTAATAGACACTGTACCAGTAACGGACACTTGAAGAGAAAAGTTTTAAAATAAGATTTTCTTAACGGCGAGGATCATTTGACCTAAGTGGGAAAATTTAATATACTATGTTCTGATTCCACTGAATATTATTCACTCGTCATTGCTTCAATCTGATATTTCTGACATGCTGTTGAAGTTAGTTCTATAGTCGCACCTACTCTTGCATGCATTCTGTTAAGCAAATGATTAAGGTAAGCAGGCAGAGGGTGTCCATTACTGGTACGGCAATGTAAGTTTTTGTCCAGTATTGGACACTCATTATTCATTACTGGTTTGAAATCAAAATCCTTGATTGATTGAGATGTTATTAACGTCCTAAGCGAGCTTATGAGCTTCTAAGGACGAGACGGTGAAGTGGGCTCAAAAGCCGATATTGAACCCTTGACCACATGCCCAGAAAGCGAGGGCGCTAAACTCTTCTCCAGTCCGAGGGCGAAATAATAATTCTGTTAGTTGTTTCATTTCAACTTGGGAATGATTATTTACTTTTCATGATCTTACGTTTGTCAGGACATTTTTTGGTCACATTATTTCCAATGAGGAGTGCGGGTATGTCCATTAACGAAATTATTTGTTTTAGTATAGGACGCTATTCATTATAACTTAGAATTTGCATTTTTATGACCACAAGGAATCTGTGGCTCAGGCCGGGATAAGGTAGAGGAAAGGAAGCAGCAAGGAAGGAGTCGGCAGGTCTAAGTTGAAGGTGCAATCAGGGCATTTGCCTGGTACAACTGAGGATAAATCTGTTAAAATCTCATGGTCGACCGCTGTTTTCGAACCCAGGACCTTCGCAATGATCACTGAGTTGAATTCCATGAAACAATCAGATAACCGAAGAACAGTACTAAACATATAATCTTGTTTAATACTCATATTAGAGACATCAGCAATGAGTAAATTATTTTGAGATAAGCAGCATGTCCATTATTGGGTGTCCATTACTGCAACATGTAGATTTTCCCGTGTCCATCACTGGTTCAAAAACAATGTTAGACAGAAAACGTGATTTAGACTCAAATAGTGTATGTTAATGATAGAAATCACTACAAGAAAGCATGGAGAACGTGTAACATTCTCATTTGATCAAAACATCTGAACTGTACTGAGTTTAAAATTATTACGTGAAAAGTGTCCATTACTGGTGCGTTTGCCTTATCCCTAAATTTATCCGGATAGGTCGTTGGAAACAGTATTTCGTTCGATCCAATTGAGCTTTGTCATTTTCACACAGTCCCAAACGTCAGAACATAGTCCAAACGGTTTCCAAAGGTTAAAACACAGTTCCAAAGCTTAAAACATAGTACCAGAGGCAGGAATCGGAGGATGGTTAAGGGGTAACTGAGCATATGGTGGGTGCTCTGATAGACCGTTGTTCATGACGTTGTTGACGTCATCATATTACGAGCTTTCCACGATCTCTTTTAACAGATTGAAAGGACAGCAGAAGATGGTAACGTTTCGTTTATAACTGACATATCAAGATGTAAGTTCCAATTACAACAACCACAGCAACATTTCAAACAGCATACCAAAAACATACATAAAAAGAGTCGCCAAGAGCAGAACAAGTAGTGAGTGTCACATATAAAGATCATGTTTGCAGATTTGCTGTGATTTTAATAGTTGTCGATCTGTTATTAGGTTCAGAGCATGGCTTCACGAAATCCTGTTGTTTTATGTGCTTATGGGACAACCGAGACACAAAGAACGACTTACAATGTCAAGAAATAACTTGTAAGAAAACCGTATGTTACGGAAAAGTAAAACGTCAAAATTAATCCATTGGTTAAACCAAGTAAAACCATTTTGCTTCGACTATATATAAACTTCGGCGTAATGAAGAACATTTTTTTCTTAATTATTGCTATAGAAGACCAGGCCTTCTAAGGACAATGTTACCAAGCTGACCGAAAGAAACCTAAAAACGAGTGAGACGGAGCCCAGTCGGGGGGACTCTGCATACTGCTAGGGTTCAGGAGAGACCATCCTATTTGGATGATCAATGTTCCGTTGAAAAAGTTGCTGCAAGACCTTTCCACCTACACCTCAACAACCTACCTAGACTAGTATATCCTGAGTTAATAATTAACCCCGTATCTCAGGATCCGCCCCCTGTGATCTGGATTATTTATACGGTTTTGAACCCATCTTGACGAGACCTTTCCGATGACACATTAAACACGATAGCCCTAGTAGTTCCTGAGTTCAACGTTGCCCATCGGAACCCGAGACTTATTCCTACGAATTGTATAAATGATGCAGATTTGAACTCGTTTCGCCGATAACTTCCAACGACAGCTCCACCAACTTCCTAGCCCTGAGTTTAAAGTTGTTGACAGACGGACAGAGCGGTATAAGACTTCACATCACTCGTTACTGAAGCTTAATAGGGAATGTTTAGTGCGTTACACGTAAGGATTTTGTAGAAAGACCCAATATTTAATGCTAAGCTTACGAATCACGAGTTAGATGCTTGGTCTACTTTCAAAGCCACCATTCACACTGTTTTGGACAACTAGAGATAACGACAATGCGTCTATTCAAACCCCATGGACGTATTGGACAACGACAAGAACATGAAATCACAGAGTCTCACTAATAGTACAATTCTTGCACTCAGACCTTGACTTTACTCCGGAAAACTTAGGTGCTATTCGTAACAGGGTGAACACTTTCACTAAGACTACACAGACGACTACAACCATTTCTCTCCTTCTTCTTCTTTTATCAATGACAATGTTGCAAACTACCTAACACACTTTATCATTGTAAAATTGAGTTTATCCACAACACTTCCTCCTAAACTCAATGTTTACTCATACCAACTTTGTTTCTCAAAAACTCAATGTTTACTCATACCAACTTTGTTTCTCAAAAACTCAAACCGATTTCTTTCAAGAGATTTTGTTAACAAATCAGCTAATTGATCTTTTCCATTAATATGTTTTAGCTCGAAGTCCCCATCAAGAAAACGTTCCCTCACAAAGTAGAACCGCACTTGCACATGCTTGGTTCTTTTGTAAAACTCGGGATTTTTGGCTAATTTTACAGCACTTCCATTTTCCACATATAATACAGGCAATTTTTGCATTAAGAACAATTCTCCCAATAAACGTTTTAACCACACGAGTTATTTTGCTCTCTCGCTAGCAGCAATAAATTCCGCTTCAGTTGTAGACAGCGTAACAGACCGCTGCAGGTGACTTGAGAAGGAAATTGCTCACTCGGCGTACATTGAGATAACACCTGTTGTTGAACGTCGAGTGCTGACATCACCTGCGAAGTCAGCATCACTGTACATTTTTAACTGATTACCATTTTTTTTATACATGATCCCAAAATCACTAGTTCCACGTAAGTACCTAAAAATACGTTTCACTGTATTCCAGTCAGCCTGTGTTGGATTTTCCATGGTACGAGCTGCTTTGCTTTACTTACAGCGAATGCTATGTTCGGTCGAGTAGCAGCTGGCACATACATTAGACTTCCTACGGCTTCTTTGTATGGCACTTCACTGTTTATTTTGTTGTCAATACTTTTTTTTTAACTACTAACACAAGGAGTTGTTACTGCGTTGGCTTCATCCATTTTAAATTGTTCCAAAACTTTCAATACATATCTTGATTGGTTGATAAAAATGGAGCCATCATCACACTTTTTAATTTCCATGCCCAAGAAGTTGTTCAGAGCTTCTGTCGTAATCTTGAATTCTTCTTTCAGCTGACAAAGAAAATTTTCGATTTCCGACTTGCTACTTCCAACTATGAGTCAATCGTCAACATATATTGTGACATAAAGAACATTGTTGCCATTTCTTCTAAAAAATAAACAGGGATCAGCTTTGCTATTCTTGAACCCAGTTCTCTCCATGAAGTTCACCAGATTCTTGTTCGTACATCTAAGCGCTTGCTTTAGTCCATAGAAGCTTCGCTTCAATCTGCATACTTTATCTGTTCCATCTTCAAAGCCTTCAGGTTGCTCCATGTAGACTTCCTCCTGAAGTTCGCCGTACAGTTTTAACATCGAACTGTTGCATCTCGAGCTGTTTCCGAGGTGCTACGGCAAGCAAAACTCTCACTGTTTCATATCTAGCCACAGAACTAAAAGTCCTGTTATAGTCAATACCGGCCGTTTGTACACATCCTTTTGAAACTCGACGAGCTTTGAACTGTTCATTCCCGTCTCTTGATGCGAAACACCCAGCGATTTTGAATTACTTTTACATTTGATGGGCGTTCCACAAGTTCCCAGGTTTTATTTTCTTTCTATGACTCAAGTTCTTCGTTCATGGCAGTTAACCATTTTTCTTTCTGTTCAGATTTTACCGCTTCACTATATATTGTTGATATTGAAAACTCTGCATTTGCGAAGCATATATATTCACTACTAGTTTTACATACTGGAGGCTTCTTTTCCCGTTCGCTGCGACGTAGTGATCTTGAAACAGTTCAGTTGCACATGGAAAACAAAGGTAGTTCTGAGCCTATAACCTGATGTTGCAGAGTGTGTTTTGCAAGTAAGTACTAACACGTACAGCAGAGATTTGTTTTACGCACTTCAAGTGACTAAATACTATTTATTTTAACAAACAAGACTACAGGATAAATACTGGTAACTATAAACACTATCTGACGTAAATCTTCCCTATTATACACAGACGACTACAACCAGTTCTCTCCTTCTTCTTCTTCTTCTTTTACCAATGACAATGTTGTAAACTACCTAACACACTTTATCACTGTAAAATTGAGTTTATCCACAACAGTAATATGTCAAAAATCTGTGCTTCACTTTAGATACTCCCCCGTATCATTCTAAACAGTGAAGGTTAGGTTAGGTTGGATTGGGTTAACTTATATTAGTTCTTTTACGTCACCTTTAACTAGGCTTAACGCTTCTAATCCTTCGAAATCCGATCCAGCAGAATGCACTGAATATTATGATTTTCGTGCGGGGAAGAATTCAGACTATTAGAGTTATGTTGTGAAAATTTTAAAACACGTATTGAATAACTATTGTTTGCATTATAGCTAAAGATTAGTTTAGACGTGCATTGTTAAAAAAACTTTGGCACTTTTTCAGTGTATATTCTTGAAATTAGTGGTGGTGTAAAAAGTATTTTATTGTGAATATTATCAGTCCTTATTAATCCTTAAGTCTGATTCTAGTTGGATTGTCTTTAAATATAAATTGAGTAAATTATACCTGCTAATATGGTAGTCATGTATATATATTCCTAGTGTCTTACGAAGTACTTTGTATTAGTTCAATGTGTGCTACTGTGGGTTCGTTCTGATTAGTTTTCTTCCACAGATAAACGTGCATGTAGGTTCAACAGAATGCGTTTGCGTTCAACAACATCCAAATATTACAGTTTGGGCGATGTTAATAGTCTAACCAGAACTACCTCTGCAACCGAAACCAACGCCTCCAGGAAGCTCTAGTCAATCGAGGCTACCCAATGAACTAACAAACAGATTCGACGTGCAGCCACACACACACACCCATACTCCCAATACCAACCCGAATCCTCCGGGCTTAATCACTCAATTTTGTCCTAAATTTACCAAGATCAAACAAATTCTCCATATACTCCAATCTGACCCCGATATTAGATCTCTTTTTCCCACTAATCCTAGATTAGTTTTCAGCATCCTTCCAATCTTAGAAACATCCTGGTCCACACTAACCCTTCAATTCACGCCCACAAATGTAACAGCTCTAGATGTAAAACCTGTCCCATCCTTATTGCGTCTCCAACTATCTCTATCAGCACAGCCGATGCCAACTTCACTCTACATCCCAAAGGAACCTGTCAAGCCTCATACGTCATATATATCCTATCCTGTACACTCTGCCCGGCATTATATGTATGGGGAAACAGGTGGCCCCTTGAACCTCCGTGTCAATAATTACCGTCACTTTTCCGTCACCAACAGACCCGATTCGCCAATGTCTACACACACGCAATTGCACAAAACTGACTTCGATAACAATTTCCGTATAGCTATAATCCATATACCCTATTCCCCATCACAAACACATCCACATTCGTCTCTGGGAAGGAACTTTCATTCAGGGCTTGAGAGCTAAACTGAAACCTGGCCTAAACCTGCAGTAACTTCCTTTTTTCTTTCTTCTCTCCACGTCTACACCCACACTTCCCCTCCTTCCCTGCACATTCACTTCCATTTTCTTACCTTTCCTATACTTTACCCCATTTTCTCTGACTGCGTTTTCTAACCTAATCCCACTTTTTCTGACTATACTGTATCCCACTTTCTCCAACTGTGGTTTCTATATTGAATTCCACTTTCCTGACTACGTTTCCTTTACTGAGTCCCAGTTTTTATAATTATTATACCCAGAACAATTTTCAACACTAAACACCATTTCCAAAACACGTTCCCCATCAGTACTTGCACACGCGCAGAACGTCGTCAGATGTTTTTAATGTGGACGTCCACCATTTTGTTTTTCCATCTCTTCAAATTGTGCACGTGTGCTCAGTGAACTTTTTTTTTGTCTACAACTGAAGACGGCTGAAGCCAAAAATTTAAGTGACTTTATAGTGTTATGTGTATAATTGTGTTCGTGATTTTCGTCAACATACTACGCAGTCGTCAACAAGTACAATTCGTTTCCTTTCTAGTAAAATCTCATATAAAATCTTTTTTACCATCTTATATACTCATATATATATATCACTAACACAAAGGAAAGCCGGAAGGAAAATTTAAGGTAAAATTATGATAAAAAGAAAGGGACTGCTTACAGCTTGTTGCTCTATGGTGAACAGAAACACGCTAACACTTATAAGTACAGAAATCTTGAATATTTCGGTGAATTCACCTTCTTCTTGCTCGGATAGAAACAGATCAACACATGAGGATGGAATAAAGACTAAGACGACAGTGGCGCCACGTAGCGGACGATGCATCAAGTTTGGAGAACAATTGACTGGTATATAGCGCATGGATATACGGAGTGTGGAAAAATTGGCAACTGTACAGTGTGTAAGTTCGGGAGGGAAAACTGTTGAAAATGCAGGGCAAACGTTTTTTTTAGAGTTATTGAAGGTTAAGGCCAGGATACATTTTTGCGTTTAAACCATGAATAAAGGTTCCCTTCCACAGACGGCGTGTTGAGGTACTGATCGTAGGGAGTCTTGTGTATTATGGCAACCGGGAAAGATAGATCAAAATTGGTGTTGTGAGACTCGATGTGTAAGGAGACTGGGGCATCCGATTTGTTGATAGTACAGAAGTGTTATTAATACGAATGTTGAGAGCACAACCTGTTTCCCCCACATAAAAGGCATCACAGAACTTGCAGGTTAGGATGTATATAACATTAGGAGTGTGGCATGTACCTTTGGGGTTTAGGGTGTACCGGTCACTAGCAGTATTGATAGTGACTGTGGGAGAAGTGAAGAAAATGAAGTAGGTCCTACATCTGGGTCTCTTGCATACATGGGCGCCTGTTTGGGGTGGTGGCGAGGAAGGATTCGTACGGACCAAGAGGTTTCTAAGATTAGGGGGATGTTGAAAAACTAATCTCGGTTTGGTGGGCAATACTGATCTTGTGTCTGTGTCTGATTGGAGAATGTGGAAATGAGAGTGTAGGATTTGTTTGACCTTGGTTAGTTTAGGATGGAACTGGGTGATTATAGCCGGTAGGTTGGGCGCTGGCGGGTTGGGATTAGTGTTGGAGGTTTGAGTGGGTTGAATGTGTGAGGATGCATGGCGAATCTGTTTGGTTATAAGGTTAGATGGGTAGCCTCGGTTGATTAGAGCCTCCTGGAGGCGTTGGTTGTACGTTTCAGTAGCAGAGGTGGTGGAATTCAGGCGTTGTCCTCTGAATGCAAGGGAGAAAGGAATCACTTTCTTGGTGTGGTAATGGTGGGAACGTGAGTAGTGTAAATACTGCATGTGGTTGGTAGGTTTTATGTGAACGGAAGTAGTGAGGGTGTTGTTTTCTAAAGCGATGTCCACGTCAAGGAATGTGACTGTTTTGTTAGAGAAGGACCAAGTGAAATGGACAACACGGAATTGGTTCAGCTGTTCTAGGAATGTTTTGAGACTGGTTTCACGATGACTCCATAGTATCAGGATATCATCCAAAAACCTTATCCAATGTAGTGGGGTCAAGGGATGGGTTTGCAGGAAATCATGTTCGAGCTTGCCCATAAACAGATTAGCGTAGGAAGGTGCCATTCTCGTACGCATGGCTGTGCCTCGGATCTGAAGGTAGTGTTTGTCGTCAAAGGTGAAATTGTTACATGTTAGAACTAGGTTGGCCAAGTTAAGGAGGAAAGCTGTGGTTGGAATATGAGGTTTGGGTCTATGGTTAAGGAAGAATTCCAAAACTGTTAAACCATGCGCATGAGGAATGTGGTATATAAGGAAGTAACATCTATGGTACAAAGCAGTATGTCATCACGAAGAGGCGGTTATTTACGGATGATTTCTAATAGGTGGTAGGTGTCGCGTATGTAGGCAGGTAACGCTTAAACATGTGGTTGAAGGAAGGAGTCAACAAGGGCGGAAATGCGTTCGGTAGAAGAGTTATAGCTGGCTACAATGGGTTACCTGGTTTGTGGATCTTCGGTAACAGGTAAAAGCTCGGGGTACGTGGACTGGGTTAGGTACTTTATGGACATTTCTGATATGCCCTCACGAGAACCATTAGCAGTAATGAAATTGGAAATTGTCTGTATATCTCTCTATATACAGACCTTTCCCTCTTCGAAACCCAAACTGTTCATCTTCAATTTCTACGCTACCCTTTTATCTTCTGTTCAATATTTGTAAAAGAATATGCACTGAGTTTGCTATTAGGCTGATGGTTTAGTAATTTATTTCACATCTTTCTCAATGGAGTCATTACTGTTTCTAAAATGTCTCTTTGTCATCTTTATGAGTCATAAATTTCGTCGCAGAGTTGTAGCACTTATTTTTTCCCTTTCTCTGACACATTTTTTTAATCAGTTCAATCGCAATAGTATCCGCATTCATTGCTCTACCTTGTTTCATCTCATTAGCAGCTTTCTCCAATTGTTCCCTGGGTATTTTGAACTTTTTATCACCATCACTTATTTCTTGTTCTTCTTCTATATCTAATATGTGTGGTGGGCATTGGGACGTTTCATACAGTTCTTCTGTGTATTTTTTCCATCTATACAATATACCTTTCCTATCACTCACGAGATCACTATTCGTATCCTCCAGTGACCACACAGATGTGCTTAATTTCTTCTCAATTCCATAATTCTTGCTTCCTTGTACAGCAGATCGTATTCTGTACTTTTAAAGTCTTGTTTCATTACATTTCTTCCTTAACCATGTTTCTTTTACTTTGTCTGTTTTTCTTTACCACTTTTTACCTTCTTCTGTACCTATCCGCTCCCATTTTCTTCTTTCTTTTATTTTCTTGAACATTCTTCTCTAACCCATTCTCTCTTATTTCTACTCTCTTTATGACACCCTATTACTTCTTATGCTGAATTGAACAAATATTGCTTTATAAGATCCCTTTGTGCGTTAGTACTTCCATGTTTCTACTGAATTTTCTTCAAACTTCTTCGGAAATTTATTTTTTATTTCTTTGTTTTCTAAATTCTTCAGTTCTCATTTTCTCATTCCTGTATTCCTTCTGTCTTCGTTTTTTAACTTCATGATAACTTCCTCAAGCCAGGCTTATGGTAATTGATATTTTTCAAACGCTGTTGAATAAATATGAGTACAAACGATGGTTTCTGGTACTATTTTGTTGTGGTAAGATGCTGACGTTTCCGTACATAATTTAGGTTTTGTAATTTTCTTTATTTCAGAAGGCTACGTTCAGCTACTAGTTTTTCTTCCACCTAATCGTTGCCAAATCATACAATGAAATATTACAGTTACAAAGTAATTAAAAATATACACACAAAATTGAAAGGTTTTAAACCAGACTAGCCTAACTCTCTCTTTGGATTGTACATAAAGATGTTCAATAAGTATAAGTAAAAAGATAACTAGATTTTGGAAGTACTTTTGTAGACAGGTAAAATTCCTTTAGAACGAACGTCATTTTAACGAAATTTCCGTTAGAATTAAGGTCTTCCAAATCCCCGCCCAATTCTTGTTGTGCAACACAGTGCTCATTATAACAAAATAAAATCGTGGGTCCTGTAAAATTCGTTATAAAACGGAATTTAACCTGCATATAGGTAATGAAATGTAATCTAACATATAGAAGTTATGTAAAGAAAATATTATTTAAAACTCTTTTCTGCTTTTCTACGATGGTTTAAAACTCTTTAATTAATTCAAAATAGAACAAAAAAAATAATAATAAAATAAACTTATATGAAAATACCAGTTATTCACAACACTATAAGATAAATATCAAAGTTAAATGTTGCTAGTAAAAGAGTCTTTGCTGTTAAGTAAACATGCACTTACCCACATAGCAAAATGACGTCCCAGGGATATCTGACGGATCTCCTGGCAGGATATCGGGACGTCCGTAGGACGTCCTGTTTAAGTCCCGTTTACATCCATGGGACGTATAGTTATAATTAATCCTTCGTATAACTATACGAAGGCATATCCTTCGTATAGTTATAATTAATTAAATAATAATAATAGTAAGGTCGATTTAATTTATAGAAATTCCAGGTAGGTAATCCCGCACGGCTTTCCGGGGGACATCCAGGGGACCTCCATACGGGATGAACTGTTTGTATTGCCCACAGAGTTATCCCACAGACGTCCTTAGGACATCGCTATGGGAGCAGGACCATTCTGACGGTAATGTTATCTAAATGTGACGTCCCAGGGACGTACTCTGCTATGTGGGTAAAGAAGGTTTGGATTCATTAAGAAATTTTTCACATGTCATTGAATAAGAAATTCCATACTTTCACAGCTGATACGTAAGAAGATTGAGTTATTTGTGCAAGTTTTTATCTTGGAACATCAAATTAAAACGTATTACATGTAACGTACTTGCAGACTTTAAGATCTTTAAGATTTCCATGTAAATAAACGAATGATTTCTTGTGAATGATGTTATAAAGATCTTCCCTTGATACATCATCAAAATGCTATTCTCCTTTAATACAAGAAGAATATGTTCACATTTGGACTCTTTGAATGAACCTGTCTTTTCTGGTTTGAAGTAAAGAGCCATATTGTAGAAGTACTGAGGTACCTCCAGAATAACTTGTCATGAACAAGCGTGAGGCGTAACTTCTCCTCAGTCCCACTTGTCTAAATTGTATTGATTTTAATTATCAAAACTGACTGAGGACCCTTACGGCTAAATGTTTGCGTAGCTGAGTCATGTATGTGTTGTAATGTTTGGTAGAGCATAGGTATGAACTACATGTACAAATTAAGGAAGGAAATAATCTCATAAATTCAACTAGAATTGGCAACATAACTGAATTATATGACTATAGAATTAATTCGGAACAAGATTTAAAATATGATAAATTCCATGTAAATAACTTAAAACAAAGCACTCTTGACACTCATTTTATGTAAGGCAAGGATTTCAGGCAAACAGAAGTCCTCTTAAAGTTGAAAGCCTAACACTAGCTGATCCCTTACTTCTCCCTTACAAAGGTTTTTATACCATTTGATGTGATCTGGCCTCACATAGTCGTGACGTTTACCTGAGTATGTAACGCTTGCGTGACGTCAAATCCAATTCTATATGGTGCACATTCCTGTCCAAACGTGGATTATAAGATTTTTGCTTCCGAATTACCAATATCCCTAACGTGTTGCCTTGCTTTGTTTAACATTTTCATACAATTTATCTCTGAATATATTGTTTTAAATAAGTTTAATCAATTTTAGAGGGAATTCGTTGTCACTCTACAATATACAGCATTACCATAATCAAACAAAGCCATGATTAGTTTCTGTATTAAATAAAATTGTGTTTTCGACGTGAGTAAGTCACAGGATCTGTATGGGCATTATGTTATTTAAAGCAGAGCATATGTTAGATACTTGTATGGTTCAGTTCACATTTATATCCATTGATAACCCTATACCTTTAATATTTCATATCATCTTATAAAGATGATTAATTTCTGTTTGAATTTGAATTTGTTTATAGCCTTTAATCATAGGCTCAGGCCGGGATAGGGTAGTGGAGAGGGTGTTGAATGGTAGTCGGCAGGGTCTAGTTAGTAACTACTCACGACATTTGCTTGTTATGACTAAGGGAAACCCCTGAAAAAACGCAGTCTGGATGGGCGGCCCAGGACCTTTCGATTGCTGACCCAGTGCTCTACCAACTGAGCTACGGCCACTCTGTGCTTAATTTCTTGCTAGGACTTGACTCTGAGTGCTTGATACATGAGATTTAAATATCTAGGTCAATATTTTAAAATTAGGGCTATGACTGTCTATGTTGATTGTCTTTATTTATTCTTTTATTATCTATGATTCTTCTGTTCGCTCTATAATAAACGAAGTTTGTTAATTTTAGTTATGGTTGAGAACACTAAGTTAATTCTTAATTGTTGTAGGATAATTGAATATGTGTTTTACTAGACTAATAAAGTCCAGTAGATTGGAATACTTCTGATTTAACCTGAGCTAATCATTTTGTGTAATAACCTAACCTATTTAATCTGTATCAAAAGAACGCAGTGTTATGCTGTTCTGAGCATGTTTTACTTCGATACTGCTTTTTATATAATCACCTACTTTCAACTAGTAGACGAAGAAGGGATTTGAACCTACAGCAATGATGATGAATGGCATGGTCGAATCTACTATTTTGCAGAAAGATATGAACTCTACCGAATACGTCAAGAAGAGGGACATCTATTAGGGGTTTTGTGGCACAATTAAAAACGCTAGACAGTGTTGGTGACTTCGGTACTCAGTATCATGATATGTTATTAGATCAATTCGTGTTAGGTATTTCAGATCTTGAATACCAGTCTACTCTTCTACGTGTACCTAACATTACATTTATGAAAGAAGTTTGTCTAACACTGAAATTAGAGGAACAAGAATCGTAGTTGTTATGGAGTAAATTTTTACGATTCGATTGGGAGTGGATCGAAGTGAGAAAGAGTGAACTATTCTGGAAATAAAGATTCAGACCAAAGAATTTATGTAAAAGATATGTTTTCAATGTAGAAAATAAACAATTATAATCCTTATTTTAAAATATTGACCTATGTATCTAAATCTCATGCATCCAACACTCAGAGTCATATCCTATCATTTCTGTGCTTCAAATGCAGTGAAATACCAATAAATGAGATAACTTATGGGCCAGTTCTTTCCGGGAAAAAAAAAGTAAGGGACATTAATATTTATAAGATGTTCATAACTGTATTTGCAATTTCCTTTTTTATAATGATCTTGTCTATTTTTTAGAGCCAGTACCTTAACCAAAGAGGTTGAGAGAAACTAATCTTGGTTGGAGTTCAAGAACGTCGATTTATACAAATGCTTTTAATTTGATGTCTCTAAAATGGTAGGACCTTTCCATTTGGTTAGTTTTCTCCATTTTAAGAATTAACCGTAGCATCTCACGTTGAGAGAAACTAATTTCAGAGTTGGCTTCAGCGATATTTGAACTCGATTTATCTGGAATTTCTTTATCCGGTGGTACTACAAATGCAGATCCTTTTAGAATAATTAGCTTTTCATTTCAAGCCATCAGTCTTCCTTTGCAATGTTGATGTTATATGTACAGTCAACGAGAAACGTTTGTCCTTAGTCGCAAAATTTCTACTCCGAATAACTTTGGAATGGATGACCGATTCTGAGAATAGGTTTCTATAACTTACAGAAAATCACATTCTCTTTATAGTACAGGAAACCAACCCTACACAAATCGGTCTATCCATTCCAAAATTATACTGGGAAAACATTTTACGACTGGATACAAACTTTTTGCCGCTAACTGTACCTTCGTCGGTACGACACTCGGATTTATTATGTTTACATCAACTTTACTTCCGCTAGCAATGTGCGACTTACCCTTGCGATATTCATTTACGGGATTTATGCGCTTCTAAATACTACTATCCGGGTTAACCGGTTTCGAAGTTGAAATGCCTGTACTAGTGTCGATTTTTAAACCGTGATGGGGGTCAGGACAACACTAAGCCTTAAAACCTTTCGAAGTAGTTCTAACTTTGTTTTTTCAGTTGTATTTTGCTTGCTTTTAAGTCTTTTTAAACCTTTTTATCTTTCCTTTCAATTCTTTGATCTATCAACTTCTAAAAATCACAAGTAAATATAAATAAATTAGTGGTAAGCTTTCGCTCTTAAAGGCATGGTCACAGCAAACGAAAAGAAAAGCTATGGATAATATACTAACAAGAACTGGTTAATTCGTTGTCACGAAAACTTAGTGATAACTAGACTATCTCTACATTTAAAGTTTCAAATCATTATTTTAAAATTGTATGCTCATAGGAAATTAGTAAACAATAGAGGGAAAATCATTATAGGGAACAGAACCAACCTTTAGGCACGATTCGATAAACTCTTCGATAGTGATGACGCCATCTTGATTTAAATCAAGCTTCTTAAACACCCGATCCACCTGCTCTCTTGCTTTCCGGTCTTCATCCGCCTGCAATTAAAATTATCAAGGTAAATTCGTCATGTAAATATCACTTTTCGGCATTCAGCATTTTGTAACTAATAAAAAATGGCTCTACTCTATTACAGTTTAACTATAAGCTAAATAATAACATAGGCTTACACCTTCTACCTATTTTCGTCTGCGCTAAAATTAATGGGCTTTTGCTTAAGAGCACCAGCAGTTGAAAGTGGTCGCCAAAGCCTCCTAACGACAGGGTTCAAAATCACGTGCTCCATAGCGCAGACGAAAATAAGTAAGCGGTATAAATTTATGTTATTATTTAGTATATGGTTTAACGGGTACACGATACTGTGAACCTTGTATTCGTTCATCTGTATTTGTTTCATTTTCATTTTAACTTATTTCAATAATTTAGTTTTCATTAATATAAAATACATTTTTTTCATTAGCAATTTACTATATCGCAGTTCCGATTCACTGTCGCAAGTATCAGTGATTCGACTCTGTGACATCACTCGTCACTAATTCGAATCACCGGTACTTGGATCAGTGAATCGGAACTGGTAACCGTGTACCCGTTAATGTGTATTTGTTCCAAAAATACCTACCTGGACATATTATATAAAAACCCATGGCTAAGAATCGCAGCTTCCCATTGAATAATTATGCTTTATTAGTATCATTCGGTTACGCCTGGGAGCATATTTCCTGTTAATTAAAGCAATGGTAATAATATTATTCTTTGGACCTGCACCAGGAATCAAAGCATCTAACTTCATCCAAATTAATATTAATCTAAGTAAAATAAACTAAATACTATTAGATTAATTTAGATGTATATTTACGTGACGAGGGCCAAATTGTAAACTTACCAACTTGGCAATCCATCCCCGCTGTTACCAAATTGTACAACAATATGACCATTATGATTACTACAAGTTTCGCCAATTCATGCGTAGTATTATTCATCAGGTGTGAAGGTAGGGTAAATATTGAGAGGGAGACTAGAGAAGCCGTCTTACAAGTAGGCTTTTGTGCGAGCTCTATACTAATGAAATAAAAATGAAGGTTCTGAGCGTAATTTGTTAGGACGGCTTCATTAATTCCTCAAATTTTTACCTTACTCTCACACCTGATGAAGCTTATGTATGAATTGGCGAAACTTCTTGTAGTGATCATAATCGTAATTTTGTTGTACGATTCGGTAACAGCGAGGATAGAGGTAAATTTAGAATAAATTAGTGTCTGATATATTATAAATAAACTTCCAGGCGTGACGCAGCGCAATGTAATTCCAAGTAGAATTCCCGCTGATATATCATACTATTTCAGCAAGGCTGAAATTGTACATGGACCACATTGAGTACCAAAAAATAAATAAACGAGTACCATGTAGATTCAAGAGGGAGGAAACAAACATCCTTTGTAGCAAACTAAGATTCAAACTAGACAGAGAGAGAGAGAGGAAAGGACTTGTCCTTAAACGTAGTTACTGAGAGAGATCACTTGCACAACTTCACACTTAACACTATAAAAGTTCCTAAATATTTCGAATTAAGTCATCTTCTGTAGGGTATAGAATGAAAGTATCAGTGAATACGCGAGTTGATAACTGGTAGAGAACCAAGATGGAGGACGTACACATCAAAAACAATTGACTACAATTGCGCAGGTACTGTTGGGAGATATGTTTTGGTAAAGGTTTTTTGTGTTGAAAATTGAACTGGGCAAATAAAAATTAAAAACATAGCAGTCAGTACAGGAAACGAACTAGGAAACTGGGGTTTAGTATAGGAAACACAGTAAGAAAAAAGTGAGATTCAGAATAGTAAATGCAGTCAGAGAAAGAGGGATTCAGCATAGGAAATTCAGTAAGAAAATGTGGGTGTCAGTAAAGGAAATGCAATGCACAGTGAGTAGTAGGCTGCACAGTCAATCAGAAAAAGTGGGAGTCAGTATACGCAATGTAATCAGAGAAAACGTGAATATATAGAAAATATAGCGTACTGATATTGAAAAGAAAAGGAGAAAAACGGAACAAAGGCTCGAAGAAAATTCTCAATTTTCAACACAAAATACCCTTACCTAAATCTACTTTCCAGTAGTACTTACGCATGCGCAGAATGTTGTTAATTGTTTTTGGTGTGGACGTCCGCCAAGTCTATCAGTTAACCACTCGTATATTCATTGATATTGTCATTCTATAGCTCAATGAAGATGACTTAAGTTGAAATATCTTGTAACTTTTTATAGCGTTAAGTTTGAAGTTTTGCACGTGATTTCTCTCAGAAAACTACGTAAGCACAATTTCTTTCCTCTCTATTCAAATTTCACCTATCCGGCCTATTCCTATGTGTACTTTATATGAATAATAAATCACAGCCATATTCGATCCACTACTGGATGAGGCCTCTCTCCGGAGGGAGGAGTTGGTCTACTGCTCCCACGCTGACCAGACGGGTTAGGAGAGGAGAGCCGAAGCTCTCACTGTGATCGCCACTGTCTCTTATTCACAGCAGCTCCCCAGTTGTCCTCACGATGCTGGGTCAACACCGAAATGTTTGAGCCCCCACCGGGAATCGAACCCGGGACCGCTCGCACTGAAGTCGAGCGCGCTACCGACTAGGCTACGCAGGAGTTCAC